>RANY01000819.1:0-15964 GCA_009805235.1 Neurospora pannonica FGSC 7221
TGACCGCCGCGGCCTTGGGCCCCGTAAGCGCCACGTCCACCACGAGCGTTATTCGCGCCTCCTCTAGCGGCAACTGGGATGCCTGTACGGTTACCCTGTTGGTTCTGCTGGTTTTGTTGCTGCTGACCACCAGGGAACTGGCCCCCTTGCTGCTGCTGTTGTTGCGGCTGCCCTTGTTGCTGTTGTTGGCCGGGCTGCTGCGGCTGTGGAGCACCGAAGGGGTTTGTGACCGGTTGCTGTTGCTGTTGTTGCGCGTTCTGTTGCTGCTGCGGGGCGGCACCGAAAGGATTGGTAGGTGGCTGTGAAGCCACTGGGGATTGGTTCGCTCCAGGCTGGCCGAAGGGATTACCAACGACTTGTCCAGCCACAATAGAGCCTTGCCTAGCCGGAGCGGGCGCCGCCTTGGGGGTCGGGGTGATCTGAGGCTTGGTCTCCTCTCCAGGAGCGGATTTCACTACAACAGCAGCGGCGTCTAAGCCATCGTTAGTATACTTGGTCATTGATTTACGGGCACGGTGGAACATACTCAGGGGCGTCGCCGATTGCTGTCCAGTTGCGGGAGCACCTGCAGCCGGTGTGGCCGCCGGTGGTGCCGGAGCCGGGGCAGCCGCCTTAGCAACCTTGGCAACTTCCCACACTTCGACAACGGGTTTCTGCGGCGTTTCCTTTGCCGCCGTCTCAACGACAGCCGTCTTGGCCTTCTCGGTCTTAAGCTGTCGGTCGAGCATGTTAAGCCGAAGGGCAGATTTCTTCTCAGTAAGAGCAGCCGCTTGCTCCTTAGCAGAGGCAATCTTCTGCTCATACTCCGCCTTGACGGTCACCTCCAATTCTTCGCGAACCTTCTTGGACTCTGCAGCAATATTCTTCTTGACGTTACTCTTGATGATGCCCATTATTACCTGATTGGAGCTGATGAGCTCACGGGTCTGCTGGTCGGTAAGATTGGCGAGATCCGGGAGACCAGGAGTACCGGCACTTGGAGTCTGTGCATTTTGGGCAGTGGGAGGCTTCGCTGGTGTCGCCGGCACGCCATTCTGAGACACACCGCTCTGTTGCTCGGCCTTCAGGATCGCGAGCTCTTGCTGGAGCTTGAGATCGTATTCAGCCTGCAACTTCTGCCTCTCCTCCTGAGTCTGCTTCTCCATGGCCTCCTTCGACTCGGCCAGCTTCTTATTCAGCGCAGTCTTCATCTTCTCAGAACGCTGCTTGACAATGGCATCGGCACGCTCTTCCAGGTCCTTAGCCTTGGCCTCAAACTCGGCAGCCTTCGCCTCCGCAGCCGCAATTCTCTCCTCCAACGCCTTCCGTTCCTCATCTGAGAGACCGGTGCCCTCTTGTGCTGGTGCCGGGGCAGAAGCAGGCTGAGCCGGGGCCTCGACGTCTTGCATCTCGGTATCAGTACCGTGCTTAGAAGACTGTAGGCGTGCGACCTCTGCGCGGGCTTCGTCGCGCTCTGCGATCGCAGTCGCCAGTTCCGCCCTGAGGCTTTCGAGTTCGGTCTCAAGCGTGGCCTTCTGTGATTTGACTGATTCCAATTCTTGTCTAAGCGCACCCAGCTGCTGCAGAAGTTGGGGATCTTGTTCTGCAGGAGCGGCGGCAGCGGCAGGAACGGCGGGAACAGTCTGCTCTGCAGATGCCGCTGCAGCCTGCGCTTGCTGTTCCTGAAGCTGCGTGTTTTGCGCCTGCAAGTTTGCCAGATCTTGTCTTGCCGACTCCAGATCCTTCTCAACGGCCGACAACCGTTCATTAGTAGCATCCAGGGTGGTTTGGAGCGCTTGCTTCTCAGCAGCAAGCTCGTTGCGCTGAGTCTTGACGTTGCCGAAGCGGGTCTTGAAGTCCTCTGCAAGTCGGGCCCGCATATTCTTCCAGTTGGTCCGCTCAGTCTCCAGGTTCGTCTCAGCCTCCTTGAGCTTCTCTTCAAGCGCGGCTTCTGTTTGCTTGAAGGCTTCACGCTCAGCTTGCAGGCTCTCGACTGAGGCCTTGAGCTGTTCGACTTCTTGAGGATCAGCCTGGCCGTACTTGCTGAGGATGGACTCAATTCTCTTCTGTAGGCCATCGCGGGCTTCCTGCAGCTGCTTGACCTCCGCCTCCTTGAAAGTCTTGTCGAGTTCAAGCTCAGAAATCCGGGCCTCCAAGGGCTGGATTCTGTTTTCGAGTTCTTCAATCTTCCGGTTCTTCATCGCAAGTTGTGCCTGGATTCGCAGGTTCTCGTTCCTGAGGGTGACATTACTCTCACGGATCAGGTTGAGCTCGTTCAGCTTGTCCATCAACTCCTTGTGGGTAAGTGAGTTTCTGGCGCTATCAGCTTGAGAGCGGCGCTCCTGATCAAGCTTGAGACGTGCTTCATCGAGCTGTGATTGAGAATACTCGAGCTGCTGCTGAAGCCTCTTTGCTTCTTGTGCCTTAAGATCAAACTGTACCTCAAGGATCTCCTTCTCGCGACGCAGGTAGTTGTTGAGTTCCCGAAGACCTTCAACAGCGTTGTCATTGGCCGAAATCGGTGTGCCTGCGGCGGAATCATCCATTGCGGAACGGCTTTGCTGCAAAGCGCTGATCTGAGACGTAACGCCATCAAGCTGTTGGTGCAGAAGCTTGTTCTGCGCGGTGAGATCGTCCCTCCTTGCCTTGATCTCAGCGATCTCTTGTTCGAGCTGCTGTCTCCGCTCCTCCCAAGACTGTTCGCTCTGTGTCAGAGAAAGTTTGGCCGACTCAGCCTCAGCCCTCCACTGAGCGGAATGAGTCTTGAGTTGGTTATGCTCTTCCCGAAGCTGCTGAAGCAACTTAGCCGCCTCTGCATGCCTGACAAGTTCCTGTTCGTAGTCCTGTTGGGCCTTGGTGGCAATTTCAGCCTGGGCCCGCAAGTCTTGCTGATGGAACTTGAAGGTTTCCTTGTATCTCTCCTCTTCGTCCTTCAAGCGAGCGATTTCACTGTTGAGCATGCGCTCCTTGTCTTCAAACTTGCGAGCAACATCAGCCTGGGAATCGCGAAGCATGTTAAGCTCGCTGTTGGAGTTGCCCAGTTCGACTGTAAGCCCTTCAACGCGCTGCTGCAGTTCGTTGATCTTGCTGTCCTTGGCTGCGAGATCTGCATCCATCTGTTGTCGGTATTGCTCTTGGGTCTCGTTCGCGCTCGTAAGTTCTTCCTCCATCTCGCGGCTGAGCTGCTTGAAGTTATCACACTGTTGCTTAGCATTCTCAAGCTGTGCGTTGAGCAAGTCGATGTTATTCTTGAGATCCTGGACCTCGTTCTCGAGCTCTTCGATACGAGCCTGAGAATCATCATCGGTAGATCCCTGCTCAGCAGGTTGTGCCCTGGGTGTTGGCAGGGGACGGAGACGGTCGGCACGTTCTTGCGCGTTACGAAGCTCAACCTCAAGTTCACCAACGCGTGCCTGAAGATGATCGCGAGTAGTCTTGGCGGCCACATTCTCCTCCTTGACCTGGCTGATCATCGTAGTAAGCTCATCAATGCGTTTCTGGTATTGCTGAGCGTCGAACTCTTTCCTGAGCTGAATCTTCTTGCTCTCCTCCATCTCCTCAGAAAGCTTGCGCTTAGTGGTGGCGAGTTCTGCCTCAAGAGTGTCGATCTGGGTTTGTTGTCTGCGCTTTGCCTCAGACTCGCTAAGCTCGCGTTCATTGAGAAGGGATTGTTGGTTGGTCAATAGAGTGTTAAGTCTCGCCTTCTCCTGTGCAAGACTCTCGTTATCTTGGCTCAACCGCTCCTGGATCGTCTTCCACAGGTTTTTCTCCGCCTTGAGGTTGGCATTCTCGCTGCGGAGACTCTCGGCCAAGCCACGAGCCTCAACCAGGTCCTCGGCAATCTGCTGTACACGCAGATCTTGCTTAACACCGGACTCGGACAAGGCCTGGTTTCTCTTTTGTAGTTGCTGGTTCTCACTCTGGGCAGCCTTGAAGTTGGATTCCAGCATGCTGTAGCGTTCCGTAGCGAGCGTAAGCTGGCTGGAGACCTTGACAATCTCAGCCTGAAGTGAGCCCTTCTCCGAAGACAGCTTGTCGATCTGCTCCTTAAGAGACTTCCGCTCAGTCGTCTGGTCGTTTCGGTAAGAGTCGTACTGCGCCTGTAGCTCCCTATAGGCTGCCGCGAGGTCTGCATCTTCGGTGGAGTTTTGCTCGATGCTAGCGAGAACTTCACGTTGGCTTACATCCTCGCCCAGGGCAGCGCGAATTTCGGCAGGGTTGGCTCGCTGTTGGAGCATGCGACGGAACATGTCTCTCTCCGTCATGTAGCTCTTCATGCGTACCGTAATCGACTTGACCTCGTCTTGAAGTGTCGTGACAACAATACGAAGTTGC
The DNA here is from genome assembly GCA_009805235.1 of Neurospora pannonica FGSC 7221. Classification (NCBI taxonomy): domain Eukaryota; kingdom Fungi; phylum Ascomycota; class Sordariomycetes; order Sordariales; family Sordariaceae; genus Neurospora; species Neurospora pannonica. Next base: position 4,315 of record RANY01000819.1, read on the forward strand.
TGGACCTCCTCATGATCCTGGGCTGCTTGCTGCTTCTCAGCCATGGCCTCCTCGTTCTCCATCTTGTCGGCAAGATCACGAACCACACGCAGGAGCTCCTGGTTCTTCTCCTGCAATTCGTAGATGTTCGTGAAAGCGACGAATTTCTCGGTAATGTACTGGTGAGTATCCGACATGTCTTCAAGGGCATTTTCGGTAACTTCGCCCTTCTTGAGCCTTTCGAACTTGGCAGCTTCTTCTTCTGTCAACTTATCGAGGCCCTTCTCCTGCGCATGAATGTTGAAGCAGAGGACATGAACTTGAGTGCTCAAATCGCGCAGCTGTCCGCGAAGGATCTTGATCTCAGCCTGGGCCGTAGCCGCAGCACCCTCGGCCTTCCTCTGGGTCTTGACGGCAAGGTCGCGCTCCTCGTAAGACTGCTCGAGGAGTTGTGACATTTGAATCGTCTCATTCTTAAGACGTTCCGACTCGGCATTGAGCTCGTCGATTTCAGGCATCTTGGCTTCTAGCATGGCGACGGCGTCGTCAAGTTCTTCCTGTAGCTTCTTGCAACGCCGCTTCTCGCCAGCAAGCTGGCCCTTGACGCTGTAAAGCTCCTCAAGGGCATCGGTAGCACGCTGACCGGCTCTACCGCGAATGGAGAGCGGAGTACCGAAGGGAGAACCCGCACGAGCAGCGGTAAAGGAGCCGTCACCCTTGGGGGTTTGGGGTCCAGTGCCGGGAGATCTACCGCGAGAATCACCGGACGCCTTGATACGGTCGACTTCATTCTGCAGCTCCTGAGCGCGCTGCTCCGTCTGTGTGTGATCCTCCTTTTCTTGCTCGAGTTCGCGTCTGATGCGCCTGATCTCGTCGGCGTGGTCATCCTTGATCTGCTCCAGTCTCAACTCGACCTCCTTCAAGCGGTTACGGTGAGTCTCCGACTGTTGATCCTTGAGCTCAACAAGACGCTTGGCGGATTCGAGCTCCTGCTTGAAACCCTCTTCGGTACGGGCAGCGGTTTCCTGGAGTTGCTGAACCTTTGTCAAAGCCTCCTCAGCCTTCTCTTGTGCCTCCTGGAGTCGCTTGCGGAGAACCTGCTCGCTTCTAGTGAGCGATTCGATGGTCGAGTTCGCGTCCTCGTTTAGGCGTTGCAGCTCGGCGATGCGGGCACCCTTCTCCTTGCGGAATTTGATCGCCTCGGCATTCTTGGTCTTGAGCTCGTTGTCAAGCCAGTCGTTGGTGCGTCTCGCGTGCTCCAGTTCCTGCTTCAAGGCCTCCTCACGATACTTTGCGGAATTGGCGGTAGTCTGTGCCGTCTGTACGGCCTGATTGAGCGACGTAACCTCCTGGTTCAGCTTGAGGATCTTCTTGTGTTGGGTCTGGAGCTCCTCGGCCAGGGTAGCGTTGGCCTGGGTCTTGGAGTCGACAATGGCAAGGGTTTCGCGATTCGAAGTCTCGAGCGAGGCAATACGCGCACGGAGGGTCTCGATTTCGGAAAGGGAGGTCGATCCCGACGATTTGAGGGTTTGGAGCTCATTCTCTATAGACCGCCGTTTGGTCTCTGTGCGACACAGACGTGTTAGCAGCAAGGCGCGGCGAGGCTTTGGGGGGAGGGGGAAGAGATGGTCTTGCCTTCATCTTGTAGTTTCTGACGGAGCTCGTCAACTTCCTTGAGGGCCTTGTCGGTGGTGGCCTTGAACTGCTCACAGCGCGACTCTGAGCTTCGGATGGCGCCTTCCAGCTCAATTCCCAGCTGGAACTTGTCCTCTTCGAGGGCACGGATCTTGGCTATTACAGCTTCGAATATGGTCTTGATCAGGTCTGGAGTCGGCGCGGTAAGGGCGGAATTCAGATCGGGCTCAGGTACGCCGACCTGGGTCGAGAGATAGCCCACGTCCACCTCGGCCGCCGCCATCTTGGGAACAACGGCTTAGCGGTGCATGAATGGGCGAGACCGCAAACACACACACGAAACACGCGACAACGGGTCGATTGCGGAATAGTCGTAACAGATCTCAGGTTGACTTGGGGACGCTGCTGTCGCTGGAAATAAAAAGGAAAGTCGCGAAAGTGGATGAGCTCGGGGTGGAGCGTGGTGATGCAGAAGTGCAAGTGTTGTTTTGGAATTTCTTGACGCTGCCAGTCGATGGAAGGCGCAGCTCGAGGTGCCCGGTCTTGCTTGGTTGGAGTGACGGGGGAACTGCACTGCGACTTCCCAACACCTGCGACTGCTTTGGGTTAGCGCCGAACTGTCGCGCTGGCCAGCAGGGTGGCAGACGGGGCCCACCTGAAAAGCTTCTGTGGGGCGGCTTCCTTTCAGGTACCTTTCCGCCACGGCAGGCGTTGGGGTACCTGCCAGAGCACTGTAGCACGCACTTCTGGGGTTGATGTGGTCTGTGCGTCTGGATGGACTTCCAACCGCTTCTCTCGTTGTTGGACCTGCAGTGAAGTCACTTCCAACGACAAACATCACTCATCACCGATTCACGCTTCTCTCACCTCAAGGGAGACTCTCTACTACTACCCGATTTATGAGGTCATCCACTCAATATTTACAAGTCTTGATGATTGGTAAACTACGAAAGCTTCCTTACCCGTCTCAAGTTCAGGAAGCGAAAGTCGAGTCTTCGAAAAGGAAACCAGCTTGCTGCCGAAACTCATGCCAACTTGACCGTTCTCGAGACTTCCAGCTACGGTCAAGGTAAGGGATGGTAGAGTTATGGAGCTCGAGGTTGTTTGCTTTGGGATATTCTATCGAGGTCACCAACTTGCTCTGCTCTTTGTTCTTTCCCTCACATACATTCTTTGGCGCACGACATTATAGCCTAATTAACTATCCAATCCACAAACTTCCTGACATAAGCTATTCTTGAGTCATATCATTACATTCCCCCTCTTTCCCCCCAGCTTCCCTGATCAAGGCTGCCCAACCCTTCCCTTTCCATTTCCATCCATCTCATGAAATCCCGGCACCGGACCCGACTGCCACGCCGTCGGCTGTAGTTCAGCCGGCCGCTGTTGTCCCATCATCTCGTGTCTGTTCGGCATGAACTGGGGAGGCGCCCCCTGGCCTTGCAATTCCTGACGATTCGGGCCTGGATATATCGCCCCTTGTCCCTGGAGCTCCGAGGCATGGTTCATCATCGGAGAAACTGGTGAAGGATATTGGGCCAACGGCTGCGATGGGTTCTGCGCTACACCATACGGTGCGCGCAATTCGGCAGTGTTCGGCATTGGAGGATACGCAGGCGTCTGCCCGTGAAGCTCGGTGCTATTGAGCGGGTGCGGCGGTCCTTGACCTTGGAGTTCAGCACCATGGAACGGACGCGGTGCCCCTTGACCGTGTAGCTCCGTGCTATTAAGCGGATGCGGAGGTCCCTGGCCTTGGAGCTCGGCCGTCAACGGGGGAGGGGAAAACCCGCCCGCACCAGCCGACACTGGGGACACGCTACTGACTCTGGTTCCGTCCTTGAGCATGCTTGTGGAACGACTTGGCGGCGAGGGCGGGACGGCGGCAGCAGCAGCGCCGCCAACAACAGGATTGCCAGCAAGTTCGGGTTTGCCTCCTCCGGCAACGAAATTGTTGATGGCATTCGAGGAGTTGGCCTGCTCCATGGCCTTGCGCTTCTTCGACTTCCGGATAAAAAAGAAGACGAGAGCGGCAATGATGCCCAAGCCAACGAGTACGCCCACGACGGCGCCGGCAATAGCCGCGGTGTTGGAAGATTTCCTGCCTGAGTTGCCGTTGCCGCTCCCGCCGTTATTGGCGCCTCCCGCACCGTCATCACCGGAATTACTACCAGAGCCGGAGCCAGATCCGGAACCACTGCCGCTGCTGGCAGTAGCCTGGGGACCACCGTTGGCCCTGCTGCCGCTCTGGGCCGTTGGGGATGGGTCTGCCTGGGATACCGAGGCGGTAACCCCATTTGCGACGAGCTTGTTGTTGGCAGCACTGCAGTACAAATCGAGGACCTGTTGTCAAATGTAAGTCACGAGGTGTCGAGACAAAGGTTGAGGGTGTATGCACTTACAGCCATTGCAGATGATATATCGTCAGTTGCTGTCGATCCGCAGCTGTATTTGACGCTCGCGGTGATGGAACTTGTCACCAGACCAAGCATTTGGTCCTTTAGACAGACACAGGACGCAAGTGCCTGGGGCCCATCAGGACACAACTCGCGGGCTTGCTATTTCACCAAAAAGCGTCAGCATATAGATACGATCTCATAGAATGTTTTTCTTACCCCTTGAACAGCGTATGATACTGCCGAAGCAGCGCAATTAGCCAATGAGCTGTACTGCGGCAGGTCCTTGATATAGTACGTCACTTCCCACCAAGAACTTCATCAGCAAACCGAACCATGTCAACAAGTGCATGCCCATCACTCTCAGACTTACTATCGCCGGGAGGGTTACTTGGCTTAGGAAACGTCGAAGTGCCATCGTTCAGTTTACACCACGCCGACCACATTCCCTGAGCCGACGAGACATCGGCTGTATGGCTTTCGCAGTAGTACTTGACTGATGAGTTGATGAGTTGGCTCACCAGCAGAGAGTTCTGGTTCTTTTGGCAAGCACAAGTAGCGTAGGCTGCTAAGTCCGAGGGGCATACTTCGCGTCCCTGTGAGCATATTCATATCAGTATCAGTACCGCCTGATCGAAGAAAAGCCCCAGGGGCTTCCAGTTCCCCAACTAACCATTTCCCTGACAGCATATCCAAGCGCACTAAACGCACAAGGTGCCAAAGCCGCCACCTCCGGCACATCAGTAATATACTGCGTCACCGAAACCGACGGCTGCGGAAATTCGGGCAGCTTGTCCTGGCTGCAATACGCGCTGAGCACCGTCGCCGCCGACGCTTGGTCCTCGGTGGCCGTCGACCCGCAGTAGTAGTTGACGGACTTGGAGACATCGGACTTGATAGCCGCGAAGTTGTTGTTCTTGGTGCAAACGCAGCCTTGGAGTTCCCCGACCGCGGCGGGACAGGCGTCGCGGGTTTGGCCTTGGACGTTGTAGGAAAGGGCGGTTTGGGCGCATGGTGCCTTTTCGGTATCGGATGGGAATCGTCAGCTTTACTGTCTTCGGGGAAGGGGGTATGCAGTCTGATGAGACTGGAAGAATTGAAAGGGGGTGGAGGTAAGGTACCAAGGAGTTGTATATCGCTAGGTCGGTGATGTAGACGACTTGTGCGGCCTTTGCGGCTCCTAGTAGGCCTAGAAGTGGCAGTGGGGATGAGCGATGTTGGCGACGCATCTTGTCGAGGGGAGACACCGCGTCAAGAGGTCTTGGGTGAATAGGGTGAGGCAACTGGTAGGTAAGATGATATCAAAGTCAACCGCACAACACCAAGGACTTTCGTGGAATATCCCAAGTTGATACACAAAGGAGAGACCAAAAGAGAGAGTCAAAGTGGAAAAATCGTGGAAATCCAATTCACCAAAACTACAACCCCAATCTCATCTGCCAGCTACATGCAAGGCGCGTAGCATAGACTAGGTAGATCAGCGCTGAACGAGACAAGGCGCCTTTCTCAAAGTCCCATGCCATCCCCCTCCTCATCTCCTCCAGGAACCACTCACGATCATCGTCTACCTACCTAGGTATTGTCCCACATTCTCATGCACGCTACCTTTGCACCACACCCTCTCATCCTAGGAGCCATGTTTTTCGTTGTAGAGCTTGTTACGCGCCACCATTCTCCCCCGAGCAGTTGCATTGTCGATGCGATGTCGAGATAGGAAAGGATACACTTGGTGTTGCAGAAACCCCTACCAGCTGAGAGATGCAGGCACACGGCAGGGGAGTCCAGAGAGACTGGGGAGCAATATTAAGCTTAAGAGAGGGTGGCCAATGGGGAAAGTGCCCTGGGGATGGTGGCTTGTGTGTATATCACCACTTTTCGAGATATACATCCTTCTGCCTTACATCAACGCTGAGGAGAGTGAGTCTGTCCTTGAATGGTTGTTGTCCTCAGACCTTGTCTACATCCGAGCCACCCACAATAGCCTTCGAACAAGCACTTGAGTATTTGCACTCTTGAAGTTATATCGACGGCCTAATTCTAAGAAATGGTACAATCGACGATAAGAATCTCTCGAATATAGAAGACACGCCAAGACCAAGCTCAAACCTTAATCACACCCACCCGACCAGGTCGACCCGCGCCATCTCAAGCCAAGAGGTAAGACGGAACAATTAAACAACCTCAAAATGGACAAGATCATCAGCCACTCGTCTCGTTGAATATCTGCCTAGGCTCCTACTGTGTATATTCCCATGTAGGACACTCATCGCGCTTGAGGCGCCACACACAGTTATCAGTTGTTGGGTTCATAGCTGTGGCAGATCTTTGGCGCCTGGTGATAGGACGAGGTGCCCGAATAGGAAAGTTTTAGAGAACAAGAAGCTTATATTTAGACATGTGAAGCATGACGCATGGTGAGTGGGATTGATATGATTAAAGCGGTGCCGATGAACGCCACGGCAGTATGGGTGGTTCAGCGCGGTAAGTATCACGCTCCGTTGGAATGGACTGGAGAGGGAACGGAGTTGCGACAAAAGGCGGGGAGAGGGAAAATATTCTGCTGTATGCATAAACTACGATATGCAAGCTGAATTAGAGTAGGTAAATAAGATTAGGGTATGGGGAGAGACGCTTAAGGTGAGAGTATGGGCTTCGCAATAACTTCATCGCTGCCGCGCTGCGTCAGAAACCAGGAATTCAGGGTAAGACATACCATGGAGGTATGCATGTAACACAGACTGAGCAAGCTTCTGTCATCCTTCCAGAACTTATTCATCGTCTTTTTATCCCCTTCCTTAGGAAAATAGGTATCATATGGGCTTTCACATCCCCAGCCAGAACCGTCTTCCCTCCCATCCTCACTCAGGTGGAAACTCAACGCTCAATCAATGATCCATAACCTCCCAAAACAAATCCGTATTCAACACCACTCTCTCCCCCATCCAAATCGCCCTCTCCGTATGATTCCTCGCCTCCTTCTCCGCCTCACCTATCTCCCCCCCTTCCTTGATCGTCTTCTCAGTAGTATTCGGATGAATCAACACACTCAACGGTCCTCTCCAAACCGCCAACCAACCCACAAAAGCCCCAAACTGCGCCGGCGTGAAAATATTCACCTCGAACATGGCGATGGGGTGCGGACCGACGGGTTTGCTCCAGAAGGTGTAGATCCGTAACTCCGGGAATTCACGGCGGATGCGCTCGTGGAGGGAGGCGGCGTACTGGGCTTGGGCGGGGTGGTTGGGGAGGTGGTAGATGTGGATGTCGCTGGGGTGGGTGTTAGTCGACATGACATGACAAGAAAATAAGAAGGGGAAAGGGGAGGGGAGCAGAGATGGGATAGGAATAGGATGGGACAGGATCCGTACAAGGCTCCTCGTCGCCCATTGTCTAAGGGCTCGGGAAACTTTTCGTAGGCGCTGCTGAGGACGCCGGTTTGGATGTTGAGGAGACTCTTGCCGTCTTCGGCCTTTTCGGTGGGGAGGGGAGGGGCATTTTCGTAGCCTTCTAGGGGGGATTTGTAGGTTGGTCTTTGGGAGGGCATGTTGTTTGGTTTGGGGGTCTAGGATCTCGGCTTTGGATGGGTTTGAGGTGAGTAGATGGTCGATGAGGTGAGTGGGTTGTCCGGTGTCGGGTTCAGAATCTGGAGGTACTGCGTGAAGGTGGCTGTGAATTGGAGCAAGTCAATAACAAGTAGGAATAAGGTAAAGTTAAATATGATATCCGAATAGCTTCATCTGCGAAACGTGATAATGAGTAAGCATTCAGTGTTTATTACGAAGTCGACAATACAGATGACAAATGACGGTGGTCGTTTAAATGGCGTGCTACGGGGTCCCGGCATGGCATCATCCCAGCATCCCACCCGTGACCGATTGGCGATCCCGTCTGGGGAAGCCCCGCCCCGCACGGCGGCATCCGACATGGCACACGGCACGCGACACGGGACCCCACGAGTTCCATGCCCCACTGCTCACTTGTCCGATGATGACGATCCGACCGGGAAAGCAAAGTCAGTAACAATCCAGTCGAAGACATTCACACAAATCACAGCAGACAGTAAATGAGTCCACACTGAGATGTGATTAAAAAGCCTCCTGCTTGTTGTGAGAATAAACTAAAGTACAATAACAAATGCCTACTACGCCGGTGTAATAGTAATACTCCGAAACAATGCTGACATGTAACAAGTAGTGAGAGAAAGTATGAACCATGCGCCTAACCTAGCCTCCTGGCCATCTTGAACGCCATGCCCAAACCAAACCCATGATACCGGACCCAACCCTAGCCGTGACTGAAGCAAATCCTTTTTGGTACCAAACAGTGCCTTCCCTCTGTAAATCCTTTTCCTTCTAAACCAGCAATGTGAAAACACGTCCCGTGGGAGCCAGTCCATGCTCGGGAATGCGCAGCAACAAAATCGAATGCTCGACATGACATCGTGTCGATGTCCCCTAAACCGTAACAAAGCCGTAACGAAAGCGAGAAATCCTGTAGTAATGCGAGGCCGTGGCTGCAATGACGATCCTCGACTTTGTGGTGCCGAAAGCTCAAGCGGAAGAAGCAAGCTCAAGCGGAAGAAGCAGGCTCAGCGGGAGCTTTGCCCTTGTCGTTCGCATCCGAAGGGCCGGAGACATCGTCGGTGGGACCGAGGTCGGAGGGGCTGGTGTTGACCTGCTCGCCAGTCGCGACGTCGACAAGCTTGTCACCGTCGACCTCAACCTCTCTGTTGCCGATGCGACGCATGAGATCCAGGAAAGTCGACTTCTGGAATTTCTCGGACTGGTTGTCGGCGACGGAGGTCAAAATGGCGTTGGCTGCCTTGGCAAGCTCCTCGTTACCCTCGCGACGACGAGCCTCGGCTTCCTCCTTGGTTTCCTGCTCCTGGGCGAGGTTCTCCAGATCAGCATCGATGATGGCCATCTCCTCGTCGGTGGGGGGGCCAACTTTGGTGTTGCTCTCGGCGCTCGGACCGTGCTGCGCCATCCATTCGGCCTCGGCAGCCTCGAACTCCTGCTGAGCCTGCTGAGCCTTCTCGGCCTTTTCCTTCTCGGCCCACTCAGCGAGTTCTTGCTCAAAGGAACTCTCGTCGTATTCGCCGAAAGCTTTGTTGAAGGCCTCGATGTCCAGAGCAGTCTCGACGTGGTCGTTGAGTCCGAGCTGGGGCTGCTGATGGGTGAAATTGTTCAAGCCAGTATCATGCATGACAAAAGGATCGTCCATGGACATTCCCATGCCCATACCGACACCCATTCCCATACCGCCGAACTGGTGAGTATTGTAGGCCATATGGTCGTCCTGCAAGCCCATCATGGGGTTGTGGGTTGCAGTAGACATGGCTGCCGACCTGGCTTGCGATGACATGGCCGGGGCCGCGTGAGCTGTGTCCTGATGGAGCTGCATGCTGGCGAACTGGTCGACCCAGCCGTGGGCAGCGGCACCGGAGGAGTGCATGGGAGTGGCCGTAGCCGGCACACCTCCGACCGCATGACCAAAGACACCAGGCGCTTGACCAGCATGGAAAGCCGGGGCACCTGGGTTGTTCAGGAACGTATTATTCGCAAGGCCGAGGGAAGGACCCGGGGCGTCGAGCATAGGGGCTTGCTGAAAAGTCTCGAAGGCACCATCAGCAGCGAGGGAGGGGCGGTTCCTGAAGGACTGGATGGGATGTTAGCATCAAGTTGCGTTAGGTATTCTACGACGTGACAAAAAAAGAAAGTGATCATATCATACAGCACCGGCAGCCGAGTTGGGCGAGTTGACCAGGCGGTCCTGGTGAAGAGTGCGGTCGCGATCAGTGTGCGCGAGAAGGTTCTTGGCGCCGTTGGACGGGCCGCACATGCTATCAGACATCTTGAGCGAGGTTTGGTTTGTTGGTAGCAAAGGCTCGAGAAGCGCTGGTGACGGCAAGATCAAAGAAAGAGAATACGAAGTAGAAGGTTATATATTAAAAGAGTGAGGTAGATTTGCTTGGAAGAGTATAGTGTTGTAGAGCGAGGAAGACTCAAATGAGTGAGCGAAAGGAGAGTTGCAAGTTGTAGTGGCGCGAAAGTAGAAGCCGAGGTTCTTAGATCAGCGCGAGCAACCGAACCCGCCGGTATTTCAAGTCTTCAACGATATTTGGAGAAAGTGGTTGGAGGGGGGAAAGAAGGAAACAAGAAAAAAGTCAACAACGCCACATTAAATACCACAACAAGGACGCGACTGATTTCTGTGCGCAAGAAAATTCTTTTTAGCAAACAAACACAAGCGTCGCAGATTTGAATAAGTTATTATGGAAGGAGCGTCAAAATGGTCTGGTTGAGATTCCATCCCAACTTTTTGTAAGTGACGCTGCCACGGCACTTGCGAGATTTGGGGTAAAGCCATGCGCTCACCGCGCTATCATATGCATGTTCAGTGGACTTTTACAGCGGGACGGGAGAGGCGAGGGGCCGGCCAGGCCGCGTGGGGTCAACGTGCCCCTGCCTCACCTGCCCCACCTTGTCTCAAAAAGGGTCCACTTCGAGCCTCCGACCCGAAGACACAACGTCACACCACGGTGAGCCTAACGAGGAAACGGACAAAGGCCCCACTCACCGCGTCTCACCTTGCTCACCTTGACTTCTTGCCAGCTGGACCACATCATTCGACAGGGATCACTGCGCAAGCGTCAAGCTCCAGCGAGACGGGCTCATCGTGTCGCCTGGCCGTCCACTGTAGCTTGCAGCTTCCATTCCATCCAGTGGTGATCCAACTGAACAGCAATCCTCAACGACGGCCCTTTTCCTTTTTGCTACCTCTTACTTCATAACTTTGACTTTCTTCATAACCCAAAGCACGCAATACGACCTCATAATCTTTCTGGCTTTCCACATCTTCAATACCCCATAATTAATCAAGATGGTGCGTCCCTCTTACACCCCAAAGCTGCCGGCGGCGTCCCCCCTTTCTTGGCTACCTATTCACTAACATGAAGCTATCGCGACGAAACAGACCGCAGGCGCCCAGGTTATCGCCAACTCTGGCCACGATGATATGATTGTACGTTGAACATCATCCCCACGACGCTTCCCGACCATCGATCCTCTGTTTCTAACAGACCCTCGCAGCATGATGCAGTTCTCGACTACTACGGCAGGAGGCTAGCGACATGCTCCTCGGATCGCACCATCAAGATCTTCGAGATTGAGGGCGAGTCACAAAGGCTTATCGAGACACTGAAGGGGTATGTTCGCGATGGGCTACAGTCACCACTCTATACGGACACTGAGTTAACCTCCTTTATTACAACAGACACGACGGCGCAGTCTGGTGCGTAGCATGGGCGCATCCCAAGTACGGCAACATCCTCGCCTCGGCAGGCTACGACGGCAAGGTTCTCATTTGGCGCGAGCAAGCCGGCAGCTGGCAGCGTATCGTCGACTTTGCCCTACACAAAGCGAGCGTCAACATCGTGTCCTGGTCGCCCCACGAAGCCGGCTGCCTCTTGGCCTGCGCCTCCTCGGACGGCAACGTCAGCGTTCTCGAATTCAAGGATAACAGCTGGGAGCACAACATCTTCCACGCCCACGGCCTGGGCGTCAACTCGGTCTCGTGGGCTCCGGCCACCACCCCCGGCAGCATCGTCAGCAGCAACCCCGGCCCCGGCTCGACGGGCAACA
>RANY01000820.1:0-16083 GCA_009805235.1 Neurospora pannonica FGSC 7221
GCGTCACTCGCAGTTGTAGGCGCGGTGGGCACAGCCGAGGTTTGTAATGGCGGCCGACTCGATGGCAGCGGTGGCGCAGGCGGGGACGGCCGAGTAGGAGGGAGCACACTCCCAGGAATCGAGACCGCAGTCAGCGGCGAGAACTCGAGCTCCGGCGGCAGCCAGCATGAGGCCGGCCGCCTTTCGGGGGACCGAGTACACCATCGTTGAAAACGAGGGAACTGATGTACTAACGGGAAGGTTGAACGAGAGGGTCGAGGGTGAGGAGAGAAAGAGGAAAGGAAAGTAACATCAGTGATCGGGATGTCTTCACATCTTTATTTACTTTCCAACTCCTCCTTCTCCTTCTCCGGCTGAAGGAGCCGCACTACGGGAGACCACCACCACCACCACCGGCATCACTACCTCGGACAAGATCTGCTGAACAAACCCATATGATAGTGCCAAGCTCGAGTGACACTGCGGGCTGCATGACCGTGGGCCTGCTCTCTCGCCTCTTCCTCCTCACATTGCTCCTCACAGTACAGGGTGTCGGTCAAGATCCGGGAGGACTGGCACTACAGTATTGGAGGCTTGGAGGCTCGAAGAATCTGGAGAATAGGCACCAGCAATTTTGTCTGCCATTGGCCAGTCCCTGCTCCTGTCTGCAGATAGGTAGACAATGTGATGGATGTGTGTGGGCAGCAAGGCAGAGAGCTCGGGTTGTGGGAGGGACGGATGAGAGTGAGATGAACAGGGGTTTGTTGTTGAACTCTCTTTCTTTCCTTTCCTTTCCCATCCTCTTTTCATCCTCGTCCCTTGCCAAAGATTGAAGCTGATGCAGGAACGTAGCGAATCAAAGCCGCACCGTGTTGAATCGTTATTCTCGTGCAACCACACATGCGAGGCTAGGTCGCTTTTAAGAAACATATCGAGGCGACAATGACACGATTCCCCATATTTTGTGTTCCCTCTTCAGCATAGCGTAGGGTTGTTGGTTGTTCATGGCCAACTTTCCCAGCTCCGAAGGTCAAGAGGCCTGCTTTTTTCGACTTCTCCTCTCAGCCCAACTTGCGAATACGGAAAGGTCGGTGAATTTTTTTTATTTTTTTTTGTTCTATTTTGATGTGGTGTCTTTTCGGAGTAGAAGAGAAAGGGCCCTTGGGTCGCCTGTGTCCGGAATTGAATTGCAATGATGACTCTCCAAGGGTTTGAGCGACTGTTTTCCTTCGAGGCTCTTGCTTTTCTCTCGGATACCATGGCAAGAAAGTCACCGATCTGGTTGCCCAGAGGAGGTTGTGATGGACAAGGCATCCACCAAGCTTACACTTCTCAGGAATAGCTTCGCAAGCTGGCATTACATCGGCCACAGTGGTAGTGCCTTGCGGGGAAGCGTCGACCAGGTCCAAGGGTCTCATCAATACGATGTGACGGTGAAGTGTTGCCGATCCGGGGTTTTCCGGGGTCTGTTAGGGCGTAAAAAAGGGTCTTGGGGAGGATGCGCCCACCCACTCACCCAAGGATCTTGCGTTGCGACGATTCAGCAAGCACAAAGCGCTGGAAAACCTGGGGAAACCTGGAAGTGATCTCCTAGGTTGCTTCCCTCCAGAACATGTCGTGATTATTCGTGATCATATAGATGCAGCTGTCAAAGGTGTCAAAAGGTGGATGGTGCAGCTTTCCGCAGTAAGGGTTCAACGTCCCGAGAGATCGGACCAGATCGTTCAGGAACATCAGGAACACACACCGGGATAAAAAGGAGCGAGGCATCTCGATGGTTGAAGCAGCCATTGACGCTGCTGTTTCCCCTTTCTTCAGCAGGACAGGAGGTCGTCCATAGCTGCAAGACCAGCGCAGACAGTGTACGTACCTTCTGCCTTTCTGCCCAACCCTCCCGCTGTTCCTCTCCAACGTTGCATTTTCTTTTTTGCTTTTTCCTCCCCGATCGGAGTCATCCTGACGATCAGATGTCAAAAGTTCTGACGTCGTTTCTTCCTCGGCAACAACTGTTCATCTCCAACAGTGCAACATCCAACTTCCCCAACCCCTCTCGCCCAGGCTCGTATGTGCTGAGCGTACTGTATCTGCCTGTCAGCCACCGGTGAGATGGTTCCTTACAAGAAAATCGTTCCATGGAATCTCGTCAGAAACCTCTTTTCTCCCAATCTTGCGTAAAAGGACCTGCCGTCATTGCCGTTAACGCTTCGCCAGGGAATGCTTCGCGGATCTCACTAGAAATTAAGTTTAGTAACGGTGAGAAAGCCAAGGAATCTCAAGAGCCTTCGGGCACCTTTAGCTTCCAGCTTATGGAGTTCGGATAAGAACGGCATCTGACATGCCTCTGCCCTGTCCGATTTTCGCCCACTGTCCCAAATCCCATTAATTGTCATGACATGACATTGGCAAACGGGAAGGGGGGGGCTTCCCGCTCGCTGTGCGCTGACTTGCCAAGTTCCCCGCACGACGGGCCGTTCATGTAGGATTCGACTTCCCCGGAACTAGTTAATAACGCCGGCGTTGCTATCCCGATTCTATGTTGTATGCCCGTTGCGAGGTCTTGGCGAAGTTGAACAGGTAAGCAAAACAGTAAAGGGAACGAATGTCCTGCTGACCATTTCCTGACAGATGAAAAGTGTCTTCAGCGTTCCTCTATCTGCGCCTTGGGGCCCAACATCTTCTCATTTGATTTGAGAGGTGTACAGAGGAAGTGGCAGCCATGATGCCTTCGCATCTCCTTCCCCAGACGCCCCGAGAAACAACGACATTGGTCAATTCAGGGGTCAAGGGTTCACCTCCACATTTCCCCAGCTTTCTCTCCCTCACCTCACGAGGCTCACGAGGTTGCAGAAGAAAGTTTTGCTGGGCGGACGAACGCCTAGAACGCCGAGAGACGCCCAAAGTCGGGGTGCGTTAGCACTAGGCCAGGAGGGGACACAGGGGGTTGATCGAAAAGAGATTGGTTTGGGTGTGGCTTGGCAAGCTGTGATGGTGATGGAGGGTTGGGAATTTCATTGGTCCTTTCTTTGTGGTTGACAGCTGGGAAATGATTGAGCGGATTGGACGGAAATGCTAGAAAGGAGAGAAAAGGTGTGGGTGGGATCGGTGAGAGAGGGAACGTTCCTCTGTCCTCTTCCAGGTGTATCGTATTCTCGGGTTGTCTCTAGGTCCCATGTGAAGATGCGAGATCGAGCGCGTCTGATGGTTATGATGATGATGACTTAATATATTGGCGCACCATTGATCTTTGGTAAGATTGCAGTGGCAAGCAGCGTTCAGTGTTGAAAATTTGAAGTTGCGTCCTGGCATCCCCTGAACCGCGCAGCTGTGATCTGGGGATGGAAAACGGGCGGTTAGAACGGGGACACTCCTCAGTCACTCGCGTATAACTCGTTTCTTCTTACCTGAAGGCGGTCCTGTCTGTGCGAATATGAGTCTTTTCTTCAGACTTATCTTGCACTGCCCGGTATATCCCAAATTGGTCAGTTTTTTCGATGTTCTCGACAACTTATTTTCCATCTTGACATCCCTGAATCGCAGTGGATTGTCGCCAATTGCGATCAGGAATTGGCAGCCAGGTCGGCTGTGGGAGTTGGCGATATTAATGCGTGAAGCTTGGTCCTGAGGGGAAGCACGTGAAGGTGATGTGAATGTTTGGTGGGCGGCGATACCTACAGGTCGCGCATCAGGGCACAGATGATGGAAGAGTTTGCGAAAATTTGAGTTGCGTAGTTCAGTCAACAATTTCTTTTAGCAGAACCAGCCGGCGCCAAGTTGTGTTTCAGTTTCTCTCAACTTCCAGCCTCGTTGAGACATGGAAGCTGCGCTCAACCAGCGATGGGCAAGCAGGACACCTCACTTGCGGGCATCGAGCTTTCCAGGTGAGATTAACATCGGAGCCCTTGAGATCAAAACTGGAAGGCACCGTCAGCCCAGTCATGTGCTCGTTTTGTATGCAGACTATGGCGGAGAAGGAAAGAACAGGGACAGACTGCCGTGAAGGTTGAGAAGTCGAGAGTGGCATGACGGTCTGCTGGCTCGTACCTTCCCTACGTGCTCGCCATCAATGCACACTTTCCTCATGAACCGCCCAAAGTCAAGATGGCGCTGCATCCGAAGTGAAATTGTGTTTGCATTGAGTGGTGGACAGCCGCTGCCTTGCCTCTGTCGTCGACGGGATGTCAAACCAGAAGTTGCGAACAGCTCAACATCCATTCAGAGCTGAGCCCAAAAGAACGATCGGACATCAAGGGATGTGCCCAGCACCGTACTGCAAGACCATGAATCTCCCATCATGTGCCAAAAGCCCATCTTCCTTCCCCAACATGAAGTGTTTCCATTAGTGCAGTATAATCAGGACAGTCATGGACTACCCCTTTCTTCAAATTGCCATCATCGTCATGTCTCGATCCTATCCCAGGAAAGCTGTGGTCGAGTCTGGCAGAACCCTCCAGTTTCAAGAAGAAGGCAACACTTGCCGCCATACTCTCGGCCACCCCATACCGCGTGCCTACCTACAAACCGATTCCAAGCCGGCCGGCAGACTTTCCCCCTCTTTTCATCCGATGTCTCTGCCCCTCCTCCTATGCAATGTCGACACTGCGCCTCAGGCACCAGCGGGTATATAAGCTCTCGTCCCAAGCCCCAATACCACAACGGGCGGCGGTTCCCGTTGATGAAAACATTGCCGGGTGCACGGTGCTCGTGGTACAGTTTTCGTAGGTTGGAGCAGGAGCATTGTGGTTCGTTCCACAAGCCTACCTGGACAACTTAGCTTTTTGCTTTTTTTATCGAATAGCGCAATGGCTGGAGATATGGGAAATGGGGTGTTTGCATTTTTCGGTCTCGAATTGAGCTTGCAAGCGACGATCGAAGCGTGCCCATGACGAGGCGAATGGCGATTTGAAGTCCCGCCCCGGTAGGAACTACAGTCGTCGCGGCCTGAGTGAGTTCCGGACTGGCACCCAACTCACTTCCCCAGCACAACATATACGTTGCTCCCCATGCACACGAGTTGTTGTTGTGGTTCCGGACAATCACTGTCCTCTCTTAACGACTGGCCCATAACTGACCTGACGCAGTACCCATCTCTGATAGAGGCATTCCTCTTGTCCACTGTGAAGAT
Organism: Neurospora pannonica FGSC 7221; assembly: GCA_009805235.1. Taxonomy (NCBI): domain Eukaryota; kingdom Fungi; phylum Ascomycota; class Sordariomycetes; order Sordariales; family Sordariaceae; genus Neurospora; species Neurospora pannonica. Next base: position 5,102 of record RANY01000820.1, read on the forward strand.
ATTCCGAAATCACAGTTGATGTTGCTAACCGACTGGCATGAGTTGCCAGTACGCTTAAGGAATATCATGTCGACAGTTGTTCAGTGAACGATTCGATACATATTGATGATGCCGAACCGCCGGCAAGAGGTGCCCAATGAGGGTTGAGCTGCAACGATTGTTATGGTAGCCATGTGCCGCGAAAGTCTGGGTTTTGTGGTGAGAAGAAGAACGGAAGAAAGAAAACAAACCTCATTTGCACTCCGAAAGTTCTCGGAAGTCAAACAGCCTCCTCTCAACACCGGACATTTTCCGTAACCATCATCAAGCACCGGATCAATCCTTATCCGTCTTCCATTGTCGCCCATCCTTCAGCCCGATACAAAGCAAAGTTTAACTCATCGACGACATCATCACCAACCTTCTCCTCCTCCTGTTCTCTATCCCTTACTAATCTCCCCCGTCAGCCCATTCCCAAGCTTTGAACACCGCGCCCAGATCAAGCTCCAAATCCGGATATTATTCCCCCTTGCCACTTATTCCCCCGCATCATCAATCAATTGATCCAACGGTCACGCCAAGAGGGTTACATGCACAACCGCAGGCTATTATTCCGGTAAAATTGGGGAGGATTTTAACCGTCTTAGCTCTCTATCGAGAAAGCTAGAACAAGCTCGCTGCCGAGTGGTCAGTTCGGTCGGTTGTGGCTTGTCCCGGTTGTGAACTTCAAGATCGCGAGAGGCGTTACGCAACCACACCACGGTGAACTTGTGAGCGGGCTGGTGAGGAGAAGAAGAGGCAAGCGAAGGAAAGAGGCGAGATGGAAACATCATCCGCGATCCGTCTTCGCCAATGTGGTTTGCTACCTCCCATTCTTGCGGTCCAGTTGCGGTTCGTCCGGCTGAATAGATTGCTTGCATTTACACGTTTTCAGCTTGCGTTTTCTTCGCGCGCAAGAACACCACGAACCAAAAGCTTGATTCATCAGCCACAGCATCACGAACCGCAAAAACCGTACTGTACCTCGGACTCCTCCTCGACACGACGGCTTCTCGCTCCACAAACCCGGTTAACCCTCCCGAACCCCGGACCGAACCCCTGTCTAGCACTCCCATTGACCCCAACTAGGCCATTCATGACAGTCCATGGAAGAACTGTCGAACCGCAAAGGTTCTTCCAAGAACGCGCTTGTCACTCGCGATTCGCAAGGAAACATCGGTAGATCCGGGGTGACGGATCACGACCCCATCCAGCACCCCATCCAGTAGCATCCAGAACCATGTCATCCATGCCATCACGCATGGTAAAATGAAGCTAACGACTCCATCCTACTGTACCCCATTCCCCCCCCATGGGGAAATGATGGGGTCTGTGGGTTCGCCCGCAATGGTTCGTGACTTCGTGATCGGTCTTGACGGTTGACTCCACCTCCACCTGGATATCTGCCTCCATACCGTGATCCTTTATAACGTCCTGTTCCCTCCCCGTTGTTGAGGTAGTATCCTTCCTTTCTCTCCTCACCTCGTCTCTCCCGTCGAGTTCCCTTCCCACCGGTCAAGTCAAATCAAGACCAGTCACCATGCAGACCAAGTCTCTCCTCTCCCTGCTCGCCCTGGCCTCCGTGCCTCTGGCTTCCGCTGGCAACGGCATCGGCAACGGAAACGGCAAAGGCTCCGGAAAGTCCTGCTCCCACAAGGGCCTAGACTGGTACGCCAAAAAGGCCGGACTCAAATACTTCGGCGCGGCCACCGACTCCCCCGGCCAGCGCGAGCGTGCGGGTTATGAGTCCGCCTACGCCAAGTACGACGAGATCATGTGGCAGTCGGGCGAGTTTGGGCAGACGACGCCTACTAATGGGCAAAAGGTATGTTTTCCCTCCTTCCCTCCTTCCCTCCCTCCCCTTCTCCCTTCTCCGCATCCCAGTCGAAGATGCTAACATCACCCCCAAAAGTGGCTCTTCACCGAACCAACCCAAGGCACCTTCAACTTCACAGAAGGCGACATCGTCGCCTCCCTCGCCCACCGCAACAACAAGCTCCTCCGTTGCCACGCCCTAGTCTGGCACTCGCAGCTCGCTCCCTGGGTCGAAGCGAAAAAAGACTGGACAAAGGACGAGCTCCGCTCCGTCATCGTCTCGCACGTCACCAACGTGATGAACCACTACAAGGGCCAATGCTACGCCTGGGACGTGGTCAACGAAGCCTTCAACGAGGACGGCACGTACCGCGAGAGCGTGTTCTCCACCGTTTTGGGCGGCGAGGAGTTTATTCAGTTGGCTTTTGAGACGGCCGCCAAACAAGATCCCAAGGCCAAGTTGTATTATAATGATTATAACTTGGAGTCACCATCGCCGAAGACGGAGGCGGTCAAGAAGATGGTTAGGGAACTGCAGAGCAAGAAGATCCGGATTGATGGTGTGGGACTCCAGGCGCATCTTGTGGCGGAGTCAAGGCCGACGCTGGATGAGCATGTCGCTGCTATCAAGGGGTTCACGCAGTTGGGAGTGGAGCTGGCGTTGACGGAGTTGGATGTTAGGCTGCAGACGCCGGCGAATGCGACGAATTTGGAGCAGCAGAAGGAGGCTTATAAGAATGTGAGTACCTAAACACCTGAAGATTTTACTTGGGGGTCAATTGCTAACGAGTTTCATTTAACTAGGCCGTCGGAGCTTGCGTCCAAGTCGACGGATGCATCGGTGTCACCATCTGGGATTTCTATGACCCCTTCAGCTGGGTCCCTGCCGTCTTCCCCGGTCAGGGTGCCGCCCTTCTCTGGTTCGACGACTTCAGCAAGCACCCTGCCTACGATGGTGTTGTGGAGGCTTTGACCAACAAGACCCAAGGACACAACGGAAAGGGTCCTCGTGGTGCTAAGCGTTGGGCCGCTTAAGTCTAGGCTGTTGGGACTTGAAGGGGAAGTCTGTTTGAAATAGTAATTCTTCGTCATTTGTAGTAATCTAATACCAAGTTCTTTTATAAGAGCTTTGCTTCATTTCGTCGTTACCTATCATGTTCCTGTCCAAATATGTCTTGAATCTCTTCTCTTGCCTGCAGAGTGCGACTTGATGGTCGTGATAATTCCGGCGTCAAAACATCTAGATATCATTGTATACCAGCATCTTGGGATGCTCATCGTCGCACACCAGCCATGCCCATGCCGCGCTGGGCGTGTAGCTCGTTGTAGTAGAGTACGCTCGTCCGTAGTCGGCTCGTTCGAAGATGGTACCTGTGTGATCAGACTTTTTCATGTTGGCGACGTTCTCCGGGGTAGCGACGGCGAGGAAGTGTTCGCGTTGGGGACCTTTTGGAAGTGCCCTGGGACGACACTTGTTAGCAGAGGTTCGATTATGGAGAGACTGGGCAAGAAACTGAAGCTTACAAGGCATTCCCAAAGATGCCATGACACAAGCTAGGCTCCTTCTTCAACAAACCCTCCACCCATATACACTGGCGACCCAACCGTATAGCCGCATCAATCTTCTCCTGTAACGCAGGGAAGTGTTCGCGCAGCGAAAGCAGCGACACAACGAAACCCGGAGCGCCATGACAGAACTGTACCAAGCCCTTGCCGGTATGCGCATGATCTTCCGAGCTAGGCCAGTTACCAGAAGGATGCTGTAACCTCAACAGCCGGTCAACAACCGGTTCCAGCCGGGGAGCAGTCTCGGGCGACGTCAAGACGACCTGGGTAACGATGCCAATGTCGCCATGGACGGCACCCAAGTACCGCTTATCATGCCACGTCCAGTTCGGCCCTCTGTTGAGAACGGTATTCGTGATCTCAGCAATAGCCGGGTCCACCAGGGAGTTACTGCCAGGAACCCAGTGCCGGACCAAGCGCAGGAGATATAGCGTGCCTGCTCGGCCGTAGAGTATCTCATCCGGGTACTGCTCCTCCACCTCCAGAATCTGGCTGACGCACGACATGAAAGTCCTAACATGGCCTGTATCCTCGGGGAAGATCGAAGCGCGCACAGCTTCGAAGGCTAGCTTCTCATCATGGATGCCGCATCCGCGCGAACCAAGACGGAGGTTGTGGCCCCTGGAGCCAGAGATGTAAGCCTTCGCCCAGTGGTGGGGAGTCTGGCCGCTAACCAGCAAGTTCGGTTGCCGGGCGGAGATCTGGAGCATCAAAAGAGCGATGCCCGTCGGGCCACTCCATAGCCCTTGGAGGTGCTCGTGCGAGTAGCGCGAGCGAGGGGGGTAGTTGGCGACGATGTCTTCGAGCGCGGAGTGCAGGTATTGGGAGGTGTCGTTGGAGATTTTAAGGAGGGAGGAGGGGTCCGAGAGGGTCATGTAGCGGGAGTCGGCCATTTTGAGACACGGAGGCGGAGGCGGTTGGTTGGGACTGGACAAGAATAGAATGGAATTATGGATTAGGATAGGATAGGAAGGGAGGATGATGCTGATCCGGATCGGTCTGGTGATCCTGGGGAATAACAGCCTGGGAATTATGCGCTATGGCAATAATGCGAGAACGATCAATGGATGGCGATGGATTGCCTTGTTCAGTCAGGAACCAAGGCAGTATGAGCAAACGGAGGCATTCCGAACCATGGACGGGAGCATTCCTGGATGGTATTGTTGATCCGATGAAGTGACCGTGGATTGTCTGGACGACTACGCGTGCTTGACGGTTCCATGTGCTGTGTGTGTTGATCGGGAAAAGTCGTAAAGCTCAAGTTGTCGTCATAATGTTGGACTTGGAGCTTGTCCCTCTGCCCGGCGAGCTGTGCCTGCCCAAGGTACCTTCCGGCAGGCAGGTTACAGCCAATTAGAAGCTGCAAAATGCGATGGATAAAAGGAACAAGTGCGGGGACTCATGGGTAACCCCGCCGCTTATGCCGGCTTCAAGCTGCCGCTCGCTGTCATTGATTGAAGCTTCAGCGGTGGCTTAACAGGAAGGTGGGATTTCAAGTCTCGGTGTCTACTAGCCAACTCGCCATTGCTTCCCTCATCACCCATGGAAACTAATGAAAATGTCTATAGTAAACATAAGATCAACCTGGAATTGAATCAAGACAGTAATCAGGACGTTAGAGGGGAGATAGGTGATGTAGTGTGTGAGTGACCATTGCCTGGTGGTTGTTGTCCTCTCCTCTTGTGTTAGCACAATGAGGTTGCTGTCGGGCGCTTGGGCACTAAAATCAACACCACCTCAATTCTCGCCGGCTTCCATTTTGTCCGTCTTTCTCAAGCAACACAAGCACTCAACTAATGAACGTCCATTTGGGCCTGGAATTATTCGCATTTGGAATCAGGTGCATGGATCATACGTTTCATTTAACTCTAAGACAATCATCGGGCGCCATTTCCTCTTTCGCTCCCAACTTGTTCTGGCTATCGCGGTCAGTCGTGTCTCTTGTGTCTCCCAAGTGCAGTGAGGTCAGATTATGGTTGTGGTGCTAACAGCTTCATTACAGATACAAGTTCAATACTGATAGTGCATTATCACTTATTGCGCTCGGACCGACTCCTGTCTCATGTTCCTGCATTAGCTTGGCACTCTTGTTCATCTTTATCGTTTCTTCTCTTCTTACAACACCAACTCTGGTGAAGACCTCGACGTCCCCATGAAAATTCCACCATGACAAGGCCTATTGTCGGACTTCAATCAGGACATTGCGCGGCCGACGCTTGCCACAATACGCCTCTATCCACTGGCCATCAGACCCAGCAATGCCTCGATGTTAGCACGACTGATGCGATGAGCATGAACACCTTGTTTATCGAGTCCAACTTTTGTCTCCTTCGCCAAGTCACCGTCGTATGGATTTCACGGTCGGACAAAGCCAGGAAGATGTCCCGGATAAAGGAGAGATTGTTGATGTGCGCATGCCGCTACATTCGCCAGATCTCGACCGGATAGCCTGCTTCGCGATGCACTCGTTCCTTATTTCCGGCCCGTTTTATGCAAATCAACAACTGTCCGCAGTCCAATCACAGACGGGGAAGGTTCACGGCGGATCTTACTCACCGTGATCCTTGGCGTGCACACCGGCGTGGTGCCAATCAGCGCACGGTCAATATCCCTTGCTGATACTACACCGCAAGGTAAGAACTCAATCGCGAGTTGATGAGAAGCAGGAAAAGAAACGATGAATTATTCTCCAATAGCAACATCGCGGCACCTGGAATCCGTCTGGGGCTACCAAAAGCCGCCAACACAGCCATGTGTATGACGTCTAGAAGGTCCGTTCCGCGACTCTCCTATAGCACCCTCATACTATTAGAATCGATGACATAGCCTTCCAGAAACACGGTGGTGCAAGGTCGGTTACCTCTAGGTAAGAAATCCTCCCCTGGACAGCTGGACCGACGCCCCAATGCAACACCGTTACCGTGCCTGCAAAAACCCTTGAGCCTCCATTCGTGTTCCCCCAGCTGCCGAGAACCAATAACCGCCAACCCAGCTCCGGGGCCCCCGGAGGAAAAGCAAGAAAACTTGCAAACACAAGACGTCGGTTTAATCTATTTCTCCTCCATGCAAGGGGCAACATGCCTAATCGGGTGCTTCATGGCAAAGGTTCAACCTTTACAAAAGCTCCGGAGTTTAGAGATCGTCGGCGGCCTTCAAGATTTGCCTTGGAAAGAAGCGAAACAGTTTGTGGTTCCCGAGTCTGAGCGGCTCAAGACAATAATTGCTGGGCACTTATTGCTAATGACGTAGCATTATAGCCTCTATATGTTTCACCGATATCGACGAGACATTGCAAGACAACAGTCAACCAGGCAGGACATAGAGACGGCATCGACTCAATGTTGTAATCTCAGGGTCTGATCGCAACTTCTCGCCCGAGTCCAAGTTCGTCACTAGGAAGCTCAACGTGCCATCAGCGAAGTCAAGAAACAGGACGACATGAGACACCGGCACGTGGTAGGCTGGGATAGACTACCACTCTGGCAGCAGGATATGCGAGGAGTATGGGCAATCTATGGAGTCGTCGTCATGGTGGTGGTGCGGCTGGATTCAGGAACGGACGGGAGATAACCCAACTCCGAAGTGGAAGTTGACGACGTCAACACCCTCTTCCCTCCGTCATGGAGCCTCAAGATTCGTGTATAAGAAGGACGACGAACCTCTGCTCATCTCCGCATCTTCTTCTCATCATCATCATCATCAGCTCAGCAATCAACACTCAACAAGCCTCTTCAATCCTACTCAACAACCAAACAACCACTTCCAATCAACACACAACACTCCCAAACCATCAAAATGCAGTTCACCATCGCCACCGTCCTCTCCCTCCTCACCGTCGCCCTCGCCGCTCCCGCCGTCATCGAGCGTCAGATTCCCTACACTCCTTGCTCCGGCCTCTACGGCACCGCCCAGTGCTGCGCTACCGACGTTCTCGGTGTAGCTGACCTTGACTGCGCCAACCGTGAGTTCCCATCACATTGTCACAAGGCATTGAACAAGCCAAATACTAACACACTCCTCATCATCCCAGCCCCCGCTACCGTCACCAGCGCCGACAACTTCCAGTCTACCTGCGCTAATATCGGCCAGCGTGCTCGCTGCTGCGTCTTGCCTATTGTGAGTACCTGTACCCTGAGTCTTGCTGAGACAGAGTTGTTGGAGGTGTAACATGATTGCTGACTTCTGGCGAATAATAATAGCTCGGTCAGGACGTCCTCTGCCAGGACCCCGCTGGTCTTTGAAGGGGTTTGATGGTCATTAAGTGATCATCTTACACATTTTGGCTGCACATCATACCTGTATCATGTCTTGTACATGTAGTGTAATGTTTGGAGTATCCGGTGTTAGCTGTTCTGTCTGCTTTGAGTTTGAGATTCAGTATGAGATTCAGTTTGGTATGATGGGATGGGATGGTTGTGGTGGAAGGGATTGGTGTACAAGTATGTGAAGGATGTAATAGGTAGTTTTGGAAAACATAATTAGGAATTGAAGGGTTTCAACTACGACTTCGACTTCTGCTTTTCAACGATTGCTGAATTAAGTTCAAGTGGAATTGTCAAAATCTTCACCACGAACTGATCAGAGGAAGTGATTTCAATAGGAGCCCCTCGGAAAGTGGACGACGCGGGCAAGTGCAATCGAGTCTCACGGTGACCCGGTCATGCGGTGGAAGCTAACATGCTATCAATTTCCCCGCAGATTTTGCAGTGTACACGTTAGCAACGCATCTCATCCAGCACTTTATCAAGCCACCTGCCCATCGAGGTCTTCATGCCGCGTTTCAGTCATCTTCAGCATCAAAGATCACATCACTCGTCTCTTCATGTTCATCATATAAATTGAGTTAACGACAGACAGAACGAACGCCTAGATACCCATTTCCAAAAAAATAATCCAATTTAGGTACTCACCACCTCCAAGCCCCCGGTATCTCCTCCACCACACCATCCACACCATCCACACCCACCCCAACTCCCAATTCCAATCCCTTTTCCTTTTCTGGGGTCGTCGGCATCAAAGCCTCAATAGTCGAACTCGCATTCGACACCGCCTTGATGCGGACTCTCCTCCTTACTACCCCTTCAACTTCCTCTGTTTGCCTGGGACTAGGACTAGCCTCCCGCTCCTGCTCCTCACAATCCGAGCTCTCTGCGCTGCTTCCTCTGAAACTCAGGGAGGGTTCGGATCCCCAACTGGTTCCTGTGGTACTTCCCGTTCCACTTCTGGTTGAAGCCGAGCGACTGATGGTAGAGGTACTCTTCGTTTCGGAGGCGTCTTCAGCGTCAGCCTCGCCCTCGCCGTCCTGTTGAGGTCCTTCTTGAGGACCCTCTTGAGGACCCTCTCGAGGACCTTGGGCTTGGGCTTGAGGTTGAGCTTGAGGTCGAGGCTGACCATCACCCCCCTCGCCAACAGAGCCAACAGAGCCAACAGAGCCAACAGAGCCAACAGAGCCAACAGAGCCAACAGAGCCAACAGAGACAACAGTGACGTCGACATTGACCACAGGAGCGACAGAAACAACAGTAGCTCCAGGAGCTGCAGGACCTCCAGCACCTCCAGCACCTCCAGGAGCAACAGAAGCAGGAGCAACAGAACCTCCCATCGCAACAGCAACACTCGCCTCCTGCACACCCACAGCCGTCTGCCAAGGAATCTCCTCCTCCTTCTGCCTCACGCCCCCCTCCACCATCCACCCCTCCGTCCTTTCCCTCTCCTCCCTACTCTCCTCCTTCTCCACCTCCTCGCCCTCCACCGCCTCATCATACATCTCCCTCATCTTTTTCAGTTTTCCCTCATCTCTGGGGATTGCATCAAACGGAAACCGACACGGCTTAGCAATCAACAACGGGGTGTAATCATTCCAATGCACGGGAAGTTCATGGCCAGTGAGGGAGTGTTTTTTCTTTTGGATGGTGAAGGCCCAGGCCATGCCGCCCATGGTCAAAAACAAATCTTGCTCGACGATGGGCACCCCCTGGCAGGTGCGGCGGCCGAAGCCGAATTGGGAGAAGCCGGAGAGGTTGGGGTAGAGGGTGAGCGGTTCGCGGTAGGTGGGGTAGGAGGGGAGGAGGAAGCGGGAGGGGTTGAAGGTTTCGGCGGAGGGGTAGGTGGTTTCGTCGCGGGTTATGCCCCTGGTATTGGTGTTAGTACCTATGGGGGTGAGGAGAGAGAGGTTGTTGATGGGAAAGAAAAGGGAAAAAGAGGGAAAGATGGGGATGATAGGGTTGGAACTGAAGGGGGAAGACATACCACTCAAGGGCATGGATGGTGGCTCCAGCAGGGATGAAGTATCCGTCGTAGACATCATCCTTCTCAATCGCATGCGGAATCCCTAGAGGTATCATCACCGTCAGCATCTTCTCTCCTTAACGCTCTCCCATCATCACCCGGGCAAAAGTAAAGGCCAAAGCAAAACTCACCAGTAGGCACCGGCGGCCTCCACCTAATAACCTCCTTAACCACCGCCCTCAATAACGGCAACTTCTCCCGATCCTCCCACATCGGACACCGTCCCGCCAGCTTCGTATCAATCTCCTCCTGCAACCTGGCCTGCCACTCCGGATAATGGCACATGGCCAGTATATAACTCTGAATCGGACTTCCAATCGTCAGGGCTCCGGCAATAGCCATCAAACCAACGACATGCATCGCTTCATCCGCTTCTTTTGCTTTTTCCTCGTCGCTTGAGCTGGACTTCTTGGGACTGACACCTTGCTCCTTCAAAAAGGTCCCGATGAAAGAGGGCTCAGCGCGACCGACGTCCATCATCCTTCTCACAAACCCGATGTTGGAGCGGAACTGTTTGTCTTCCAGGTCGTGACGGGCCTTTTCCTTCTGCTTCCAGGGGGAGAGAGCGAGGGGGAGGTGACGGAGGAAGGAGATGACATTAGGCAGGGCTCCTGACGGGGAAATAGTTTCGAGTAAGCCGAAGGTGGTATGCCGCAGGATCTGGGCCGGGTGCGCGCTGCCCCAGGATAACCGGGAGACGGTTCGCGAGGTGAACTGCTCAATGTACTCGATGTAATCCTCGGGGGACTGGGAGAGCAGATAGAGAAAGCGGTTGCGCTCGAGGGTGGGATAGTCGTGCAGGGAGGCGAGGGCGGAGGTGTGCATTAGGTGGTTGCAGAGTTTGCGTTGGCGTTTCCAGGTGTCTAGTTGAAGTTGTCAGCACAGTACGAAACGGGGCCTTGCGATAGGTGAGAGGGAAGAGGAGAGAAAGGGGAGAAAGAAAGGGCTTACCATTCCGTCCAAGAAGAGCAAGGTAATCACCGCTTGTCCGGTTATCAGGCAAGTTGGGAATTTGTGGCCGGTCAGAGTAGATGTTGGCTCGTCGGGACAGGAGGTCGTGAGCGATCTTCTCTGAAGAGATCCAGACGTGGGTGACGCCGAACATCTTGGTCTGGTAGATGGGGCCGTAGACTTTGCTCCATTCGTAGAACTTGAGCCATGATCCTTTCTCTGGTACGTCGTGGACACGACCTATGAAGGGGAGGTCTGAGGTGGAGGTTTATTTCAGTTAGCTAAGTTCTTGTTGTGTACATCATGTACATGAACGAGTGGTCTTGCTGATTCAAGTGAGGGGG
>RANY01000821.1:0-16056 GCA_009805235.1 Neurospora pannonica FGSC 7221
TCAACGACTCGAAACACCAAAACCAACTGGACATCACAGCCCAAAATGCACAACTCACGCTTCCACTCCCTCGCCGCCCGCCTCACCCCTCACGGTCTCCGCACCTCGTTGCGCAGCCGCCGGTCCCGCTCATCGTCGACCTCGTCCCGGGCTAGCAGCTCGGACGGCGAGGTGGAAAGGCTCGTATCGCCAGCTAGCTCGACAGCCAGCCRTAGCACGCTCAACCACGCCGGCAACAGCATCAGCTCCTTGTTCGGCATTCGATTGGTGCCTTCGGAACCCGAGGAGGAGGAAGAGGAGGCCGGCCGCAAGGAGCTCACGAATGTCTTGGAGCCGAGACCGACGGACGATATGTACTTTTGCAGTCTGGGGGAGAAGATGCAGATGCGGTCCTTTTGAGAAGGCTGTGAAGGAGTGTGTGTGGTTTGATACCTACTTGCCTACCTACCTACTACCGGGGCATTGACGGCCTAGGAGGAACGACTTTGATGTTCATGAAAAAAGAAAGAACCCCGACCCCGAGCTCTGGAAGACGGAAGGAAATGAGTAATGGGAATGGGAATGGGAAACGGAAATGGGAAATGGGAAATGGGAACTCGACGGCGGCGGCTTGATGTCCGACTGACTTGACATGAGTTGACCCGGCGCTTGGGGTATATGTTTTTGTTGGGGTTTTGTTTCTTGTCTCTCGCTGGAACTATTGAAAATGGCCTGGGATTATCAGGCTCCTTTATTTGTTGGACCTGGAAGCGTATTTTTCTTGAGCGGCGTCTTATCTTTACGGATTTTGGACTCCTTTACTTTTCGGTGGTGATATCATGATATGTTGGTGTGGTCAGGCAGACTACACAATCATGATGTCAAAGGATGGTGACAACTTACAATAACTTGTCTCGAATAAAAAAAAGCCTCAATGCCATGCCGAGAACTTTGATGCTGTCTCTGCCAACTCACTGCAGTGTGTTTGTTTTATGCTTGGGATGTCTCAAGGCTGTTTCAGATATCTTGTCCCGACTCCTGATGGACGGAAGTGGTATCGATAACCGGGATTGTGTTCCCGTGTCCCCGTCGTCTGTGGGGGTAAGCGGGGCTGATCTACCGGTGTGGGCCCCGGTGTGGGTCTCGGAAGGTACCGATTTCCGGCTGGCTAGACCCCACTCTTCGGTCCCGACCTCAGCTTCGTGCTCCGGTATCTCTTGGCTTGACCGGAAAAGCACGGAGCAGCAAGAACTTACGAAGGTCTGTCTTGCACGATCACGATGAGCCACATGATAGACATCCGCAATCGACACTGCACGCGGGTTTGCTGACTACTGTAGTGCTAATGTAGTGTGCAAGCTAGCATTTCCTCCAGATACATGTGGCCGTCTTGGATTCGCTAGAGTGTTGCCCAGCCTTGGGGAGCTGCGGGGGCCAACGACAGCAAGGCGGTGACGCGAAAGGCCCGGCCCGGCGAGCTTTCAGACTTTTGATTTTCTGTGGATTTTCTGTCCACCCAGAAGGTCAAGGCGAGGAACGTGTGATTACACCTCAGCTTATCAAGCTGTTTTTGCAACTTTGCAACTTCCTGAGCGCCTTTGCCGCCTCTGTTTGGTCCGCCTTATATTGCTGAATGCTTTCAATAGCTCATCTCACACCGTAAACCGAGTGGTCACTTTGGTTGTGTGTCGGGCACCAAGCTCAACATGGTTCGTGTCATTCCACTTTTTGACCTTACTCCGACGCCTTGCTCAACCCTCCTCATCAGGTGAACCTGCTAAAAAAGCGTCGGATACTGGTCCAGACGTTCCTATGTGGGGTGCACTTTACACGAGTGGGTTACAGGTGCCCATGTCGCCTTGTTATTTAAAGAGAGACGCGTGTCAGCACGAAGCAGCATGCCCATGGGATAGGCATCATGTCTGGAAAGCTTCTGTGCAGCTTCACCTTCCGCTTCTTCTTCCGCCCTCCTTCCACTTGGAAGTCGTCTTCCGTCGCACGGAGCTTGCTGAGAGACAGCTGCCACCGTGGAACTCTGACGTTCCATGACGTCGTCCGGCCTAAAGAAAGATTGATTAGGGAAAACAAAGTCGACAGTTGCACTTGCACTTGTGGTCACCGCTTCATCCGGAAGCCTCCTTCCACTCTCCGTCATTCCACCCACCAAGCATCTCAGCCGAAGGAAGGAACATACCTCTAGGTAGTCCTCTACGCACAAGGAGCGCTGGTCGCACACTGGGCGTTGGTCACCGAACTTAACGGCACAAACCTCACTCAGCTGCAGCACAAGGCAACTGGAGACGTACGGTTACGCTACCTGTCCTCAGCTGTGCTTGCTGAGCCACGCGCGCGGCCAGGAATCTGGATACGACGATACCCAGAACCAAACAGTTTGGATTTCATCCGATTCACTAGCAGGTACTACCTGCATAAAGGATCCAACCTTTCCACTCTTATCCCCTCCCGGTCCTCCTTTCAAATTAGACAGTCACGCAGGAAGCAAACACCGAGACGACAACAACTCCAAAGTAAAGGTGCCGGCACCTTTCAGCACGTCTTCATCAAGCCTTTGAGTAATGCAATATACCCCTCCTTACAGCCAGCGAAATCAAGGGCAACAATTCGCTGGAGATCAGTCGTCGCCTCAGTCTATCATCACCATCATCCCAGCAGAAGGAATTCACGGAATCCTCAAAGTCCTCTGGGACCGCATTCATCCATCTTCAGCAAACATGGCGCTCTCCTTCAGCCCCTCCCAAGATCCCGACAGCATCAACGGCAGGCTTAGGCGCCTCATGTCCCGGAAAAGGATTAGAAGCAAGAAGGAAGACAAGAGAAGGGCAGTAGAGTCGCCGGTACCAACCACTCCGGTCGTGGCTCTCGCCAAAAGACACGACCCCTGCTCTTTCAGGACCCGGCTCTCAGACGCAGGACTCGCTCCCGAGCTTGGTTACTACGTGGCCAATCATCTGGCAACAACAACCCCCAAGGCATCTAACGGATGTGTGGCGGTTGAGCGATCACTGGGAAGGCCCGGCGAGGCGCCCCCGACACCCCTCCGCGCTACCTTCAGGGTCAGTTCGCGGACGCTACGGTCCCGCAAGCGAAGCAGGCAGGAAGACGACGACGGGTACACACCGTCTGCGTCTACGAAGATTATCACGGTGCCCAGTAGCATCTTGATAGTTCCGTCCGACGAAGACGGCAGCGACAGCTTGGCGCCAACACCCCTCTCTCCAGGCTTTGACCTGATCGACATTGCCTTTTCGACCGTAGAAGAGTTCGACGACACGGAAATGGTTTCTTGGAAGGATCGGAGGCGGGATAGCGGGCCCATCAACTTCGACGCCAACATGTCGACCATGCGCATGCCCTTTTCCTATCAGCACCCACGCGGGGTGAGGAGAAGTGTGGTGGACATGGTGGTGACCACCGACTCCGCAGGATTCGGGTCAGACGAGTGGTCTGTGATTGCAGATGCATCCATGATTCCGACTTATGGACCGAGCGATGTCATGAAGCAACCGATTCATCAGGCTATCGTTAGGAGCTTTGTCTCTAGGTGTAGGGCAGCCAAGCGGAGGATGATGACTTCTCGACGGCATGTATCATGTCGACACAGCTTGACGGACATGACTGCTGGTCAGTGTGTTTCTGTTGGTGCCGTGCACTGATGGGGAGGTTCAAGATGGATGAAATGGGCTCTGGGACGGCGGCATGTATAAATGGGGCGTGGTACAGGCGAGTGAAGGTGAAGGATGCAAACGCTCCGGCGGTCAGTGGGATAAACACCAGGTCTGGGTTAAGATGATGGCCTCGAGGGAGATGTATCATCCTTTTTTTTGTAGAGAACTGCATACGGTATCGGGTATGTAGCAGGTAACACCGGACTGCTACTAAGGAATCATCTTGTCGATTTCCACTTACCATACAGCAAACAATGTCGAAAAAACTGACAATGAATCACTTCACCATGTTTGTACCTTCCATGTCCATGTCATGAGCCCATGAGTTGGGCCATACTTTGTGCTTCCTTAAAAGCTCGCCCAAACCCATGCTTACCTCGAGTCTATGGAGAGTCGTTCACGGTAGAGTGTGCCGGCAGCATCATTTAGTGACATTCTAGGATCACCTTGTCCAAAGAAAAGGCACAATGACCGGCGAAGACCAAGAGAACCTGAATGCGGAGGCGACATCTGCAATTGATAACAAGGAAAGCACCGATACCACCAAAGCATATCCTGCGAGGGACACTACAGCAGCGCCGCCTGACGAGACGGACTCGAATGATCAACTTGACGATGTCAATTCGGGAGGTACCAAGAATGAGGATACCAGCAAGGAGGATACCAAGCCCGAACCCAAAGATCTCGAACCCGAAAATGCTGAACGAGAAGACGATGAGCCCGACGAGGCCAAGTCCGAAGATGCTAAATCTGAGGATGCTAAGTCTGACGATCCTAAATCCGAGGATGTTAAATATGAGGAAGCTAAACCGGAAAGCTCGGGACATGGTGATGCCGAATCTGAGTCTACGAAGCCCAAAGATACCAAACCTGAAGAAGCTGAGGCTGAAGCTGTTCAGCCTGGCGATACCAAATCCGGGGATACCAACAAAGACGATACCAAGCCCGACCCCGAGAAATTGGAATCTGAAGATGCTGAAAAAGAGGGCGATGAGTCCGACGAGGCCAAGGACCAAGACGATGAATCTCAGAATAGCAAACAGGAAGGCTCGGGACAGGGGGATCTCGAGGCTGAGTCTACGGACTTCGAAGATTCCAAGCCAGAAGATGCTGAAACTGAAGCTGTTCGACCAGGGGGAGTTACAGTCGAAGATCCTACTGCCCAAGAAGCCGCAACTTCTGACAGTGGGCCAGGAGACCCAGCTCAGGGGACCGCAAATGACGGGTCTGCAGACAAGGAGGTCAAGGACCAGGAGGCGGAAGATCAAGAGGCGAAAGATTATGAAGTCAAAGATGCTGGACAAAAAAATGATGAGCACGACAAGGCCAAGTCCAAAGATGCTAATTCCAAGGATGCCAAAGCCAAAGAGTCGGAACATGAGAAGGACGAAGCTGAGCCTACAGAGCCCGAAGACACCAAACCCGAAGGTGAATCTGGCACTGTTCAACCAGACGGAACTAAGGCCACAGATGCCACAGCCCAGGATCTTTCAGTTGGAGATACAACAGCCCACGGAATCTCGAGTACAGACAGTGGATTAGGAGACTCGGCTCAGACAGCTGCGAATGACGGGTCTTCAGACCAAGAGTCTACAGACAACGAGGTAAAGGACCAGAAGTCCATAGACCAAGAGTCCACAGACAACGAGGTAAAGGACCAGAAGTCCATAGACCAAGAGTCCACAGACAAGGAGTCCACAGACAAGGAGTCTACAGACAATGAGGTCGAAGACCAGGAAGTCTCGGAGCGGGAAGTCAAAGACCAGGAGGTTGAAGATCAGGAAGCCAAAAGTCAAGAAGAGACTGAAAAGCGAAACGCCTTGGACGATGATATCAAACCTGAAGATACAATATCCCAAAACATTCTGAACAGAGATATTGAAGCTCAAGCCAACACTACAAACCTGACCAAAACGACTGAAGAGACTTATCATCTCCCGACGCTATCCAGGCCCGCATCGTCAGCTGCCTCGCCAGCTTCTCTTTACGAAGGTGACCAGCCAATATACAATAGTCACGAAACAACCCCGCTCCCAGAAAGTTCACGTCAATCAACGCCTCTACCTCTAGAGGACGAGGATCCATGGCCCCAACCGCCTCCAACACCACCGCCATCGCCGCCACCTCCACCACCTGACGACAATAGGGTTGAAGGGGCGCAAAGTCCTCTCGCAGCATCCAAAAAGAAAGCCAAGGTCAAGACCAAGACCACAGCAAAGAAACCACCACCTCCTCCTCCCTCACAGAACGACACAGTCCCAATCCTCATCTGGTTCCTAACCGGCGGCGACCGCCTCAACCCCTCTCACCCACCACCAACAGCAACCAACTTCTTACTCATGACCGAACGACGTCTCCAAAAAGAAGCTCAACTCCAAGCTCAAAAGGAAGCAGCAAAGGCACTGAAGAAAGAAGAAAAGATAAAGAAGAAGGAGGAGAAGGAAAAAGAAAAGGAGGAGAGGAACCGAAAGGAGAGGGAGATGGAGAGGTGGTTGAGGGAGAAGGGGGTGAGGGTGGGGGTTATGGAGGGGGTGGTAGGGGGGGTTGTGAAAGAAGTTAAGGGTGGGCAGGGAGAAGGGGGAAGGGGGAAGGGGGTGAGGAGGTGAAGCAGTCATGGTGGATGGGCAGAAGGGAAACGCAGAAGGTGACTATGGAAGGAAGCTTGGTAGTTTTTCGTGGGGATGAGATGGCGAGCGGTCGTAAGAATAAACCGAACACCTCACCATCAGATACATCGATCACACCTTCGGAATACTCATGAACGCATTCACGTATCTTTCCTACGACATTTGAGCGAAATTCAACACATTTTTCTTGGATCAAAGAATGCCGGATAGACTCTGACCAACGTGCTTCCAACTGATTACAAGGCATATCACGGGTTTTCAACGGGCATCTCCTCACCAAAGAGAGCGATATGGGACTGTCCATGTTCGGTTTATTCTTACGACCACTCGAATGGGGATTACGTGCTCAGGAGACAAGGAAGAGGGAGGGAGCAACGCTGGAGGCTAGATTGAAGTGGTTAGTGAGGACCGGTTGGGGTCTGGAGGAAACAGATAGTCATGGGAGTTGAGTGGTAGCTGTGAAGGCGTTGTTATCTCTCGGAGAAAGAGTAAGTCGTTGGAGTTCCTATTCGTTGGAGAAGACGAGAAAAGAAGAGGTTAACTACTAAACAGGCTGGCTCCAATATCCAGCGAGCTATTTGTGACTTACATCCTTTCTGGCACTGTCCACCACAGACACTCGATTATGATACTTTACTCCCATAAACGTACAAACATGAACTTATAGGTTGTGAATTGTTTGGCTCGTTCAAGAGCTGGGATAATACGCGACTAGCCCGATCTAAATCGTTCCTCAAAGTAGTCTAGGAATGTGCACCCTAACCAGGAGCCAGACCAGCAGTCTCAAGTAAAGAAGAACACCATCGTCACACTGGAATGAGACAATCTCCGAACTGAAAATCACAGCCCAAGTTATAGCCTGGCTTTGGAATGTCGCGCCTCCAACTGGTCATGACACTCGGACTCACAGCCTCGACTGGACATCTGGCGTCCTTTCCATCAAGCTGGGTAGGAATACGCTAACATTGTTGTTCTATCATCATCGTCTGCCTTGCGATAAAGTCATTGGTATCGCTACTGGGTAGAACCTTGATCCATTCCATTCCCAAGAACACCATATTCATGACCAGTACAAACAACCACAAGGAAAAATCACATCCGCCAAGGCACTTGCTTTATGCTTATGCTTTCCATTCCATGTGCCTCGGACTGAATAGCAGCCCACACAAATGAGGACTTTGTAATCCGACAGAATGTATGTATGTACAGTAGTGCTTTTCCCCCTTGCCGCCGCCAGGAACCTTCCCATACCATGCATTCATTGCCTCCCAGTGGACCACCATTTTCGTTGTTTTCTCTTTCGCTAAAGCCGTTTCTTCATATCTATCACACAATGAATGACATGCATCTTCTCTCCTTGGACCATACCATGCACCGAGCTTGATCGCGCACAGAATCCGATGTCTGGAAAGAGCAGCAGCAACAGAAGAACAGTGGTGATAACTTCCGTGCCGAACCATCAGGGGTAAATAATGAGAAACCGCAACCTAACCATACCTTTGAAGCCCCCTCTGCACGGAGGACCATAAAATAAAGAGATACCTCTACGCCTCTCCCTGATTTCCCTTGACACCTGGCGCCACCGCAAAGAAAAGTTTGAGCGTGTGAATAAGGAGCAGTGCAAAAACAAAAACCTGCCATGCCGAATAAATGAAGGAAAAACAAAAGCCTGCCCGTCAGTGTGGACCAGGTGATTATCCTTCGCCGCGTTTCCTAGAACCAGCTCCCTGTGCATCAAGCAGGTGATAGGATGCTCCTTTTGTGAGAATAGAAAAGTTGGACGAACGCGGTCTCCGTTGAATTCAGAGACAAAAAGCATACCGTCATCTATAACTTCATGATGTGTCGTCAAACGCCAGCGAGATCCAACCGTGTCGTAGCCTATCCTGGGGATATTGCATAGGTCAGAACCCAAATGCTAGCCCGTGGACGCAGGGTGCACCCAGACAAGCTTAAGGCAGCTGGTCAACAGGGCGGTCCTTGAGCTGGTCAAGAGGAATCTTGGCGTCAACAACGCCATAGAGAACAGCGTTCGTCTTGGCCCACTGCCGAGTAAGGATGGATGCTAAGAATATGTCAGATTGAGATTACGAGACAAGCAAAGCCAGTTGGTTGACATACCCTTGAGGAACTTTTTGCTGGCATACTTCTTGAAGAATGCTTCGTGAATAACGGGACGGGCCAGATAGTCGACCATGAGGTGGAAAACAGGCTCGACCTCCTCCTCGGTATAGCCAGCATAGTACGCGATAGTCTCGTCCTGTAATCATAAGTGTTAGCCACATGATAATACGGTGAATGAGGGGAATCCATATATAACTTACCCATTCTCCGCGGTCCAGGATCAGTCGTGCCAAGTACATAGCAGCAGCAGCGACATGGCTGGGGCGGTAAGGCATAAAGCGATGGTCCAACAAGCTGATCTCCATCAAATACTTGCCGAGGGTGCGGGACTGAATATCGTAGTTATCGGCCTTGGAGATGCGGCGGAGAAAGTTCATGGGGTTGGGGTAGCTAAGATCGTAGTTGAGGGTCGACAGGATGAACCGCTCAGCGCTAAGGATTTCGGCTTCAGTAAAGCCATCATCGGCGACGTGGCGGAAATTGGCGATGTGAGGGGAGAGAACCTCCTCGTACTTGGAGGCAATAAACATTGCGGTGATACCCACAAGCTGAAGACGATCGAGCTGGACGACCTTTTCGCTCAAGAAACGATCGATGACGTTGACGGCAAGGAACAGCGTCTCGGGAAGCAAATGGAATCGAGTATGGACCTCAATGAGCCAGTCGATGAGAATGCCACGAGTCTTCCACTCGAGGTCATCCTGGTGGCTCATGTACTGGGGGTTCGGCACGGATTTGCACTCGAGGTCGCGGAGGTACTCGAAAATTTCCGTCGCATACTCGGCAACCATAAGAGGGTCCTCGAGATCTTCAGTGTCAAGGTCCTTAACACCTGGCGGATACACTGGCTGAACAGGGACGACATCGCGGACGACAGGAGCGGGAGGCTCGGCGATCGGCTTTGCAGCCTTGGTGGGAGCATCGTTCTCCTTGGCCTCAGTCTTGAGAACCTTCTTCTTCTCGGGCTCTTCGACGTGGAGCTTCTTGCGGGCCGGTTCACTTTCAACGGGTGCTGATTCCTTGGTGGGGGCGAGCTTGGATGTGGACGGAGGAGGCTTGCGCTTGGCGGGAATGGTGCCAGCACCGGCACTGGGGCCGACCGTCTTGTTGGGCTCTTTGTTCGATAACGCACGGCGGGCGGTAGTCGCAGTACGGCTCGTAGCAGTCGTGGTCTTCTTCTGGATACCACTCGGCTGGGCCGCCTTCGAAACTAGGCCGGGCTTCGCAATCGCTTTCTTCGCTCCCGCAACTTCGACCTTGGTGACATTGCTGACATCACCCAGTGCGTTCCGCTTACCGGCAGTACGAGCGGCAGTGGCGGCGGTGGTTGTCGAAGTTGTCGTCTTCTTGGTCTGCATGGTTTTCGCGGGCATGGACAATTCGTCGACGTGGAGAGTGGCCGCCTTGGCCCTAGTCATACGTGTCGTGGCTGCTGTACTGTTCTCATCATTTTCGTTCGCGAGTGAACGCGGGTTCCTCGTCCGCTGCAGGGTTGGGGTTGAGTTAGTACAAACATACCATGGTGTGGACAACCAATTGCATGAATGAACGACAATGCCACTGCGCAGGAAAACTTACAAGATTGGGCATTCTCGCCTAATCCTATGCTGGTACAGGAATTGATGTGAAATGTGTCTACTGACGAGGAGGTCAGCTAGCTGTTTGGGTGTTTCGTTATTGGCGAAGTTCGAGGTGGAGAGGCTGGGTCTTATCGAAGGACCGATCCCTGCCACGGAGGGAGGGTTGACGCGAACGACGAGGGAATTGTGAACACGGACAGCAATGGGACTAGACGCACCGACTGCAAAACCCAAAAATGTCGGGAAGGATTGACACCGGCGGTCGGCAGTGATGTCGCTGTCGCACGTTGTTGAAGCCGGAGATCAACCCTGGGTCCCGCGACAGGAGGTTAGCTGAGACCGTGAACGATGTGCTGTTGTTAATCGGGATGTTGCCCAATTGGTGACGACGGTCGAGGGCAAAGCACGCGATGGCGACGTCCGAAGAATTGACTGATCGAGGCCAAGGGTTGCCGTCGTGATGGCAATGGCCTTGCGGGTCCAGGTGATGCGGAGTGGGAAGGCTAGTTGGCGGACGGGAAAGGGAGATATGATGTTTATGAGGTGCAGAGAAGAGTGGAAGTCTTGTTTTTGCGAGGTCTTGGTGGAGGTGCCAGTGCCAGTGCAGCCCAGTGGATGGGGCTGGAGTGCCAGTGGACGGAGCGGGCGTGTGGACACCCACCCAGGTACCCGATCGGACGTGCTGGGGCTGGGACAAAGTACCCTTCACTACCTAGTGCAGTGATGCTTCTGAACCTTCAAGTCCAAAACACCGGAAACACCACAACAAGTGATGACGCGCCGTGCAGTTTGAGCCTGTCAGACGCACGTCTTGCTGCTTTCTGCCCTGCCAAGTTGTCGAATGGTTAGGATGCCGTGCTGTCGAATAAGCAAGTCGAAAAGGTTGTATTGCCAAAGAAATGCAGACTTCAATGACCGGAGTCGAAAGTTGCTGTTGTTGCTGTTGTTGCTGTTGTTGCTGTTGTTGAATGTCGATTGTTGTGCGTCCAGGGAAATGGTTGTTAATCGGATGGTGACGAGTTGCAGAATCCGGAGTCGAGAAAGCGGCCAGGAAATACTTGGGCCTGTGTTTTGCAAAGCAAGCAAGAGGTACAAAGGTCGCACCTCAAACACGCAGTGAAGGAAGGCAGGGTCACCACGGGCCACGTCCCCTCCCTTGCTGTCATCCACCGTCAACACTGGCAACCGCAGGGCAACCGGCCGAAGCCAGCTTCTGATTGGCCAAATCGCTCAACAGGCACCGTCTGAGCTCCAGCACCTGTCAACACTGTCCTGGTTCAGACCGCGAACCTTGGGAAAGAACGGAGCACGATGCACGCTCTTTCCCCGCGCCGCGCTTTCTTTCAGGCCACCAGGCCCCTGCAACGAACCTTCACGCGCTGGTGACTGGTGCCTTCCTTCCGCGCCCGCGTTTTGGCGCGCTGTTTGCAGCACTTGTCCCCTGGAAAGAAACAAAGCTCTTTCACAAAAGTTCCGTGGCTGCAACACACAAGCCACGCTGTCAACAGCCACAACTGTCCGGGGTCGCAACCAATGCAAGGCTGTGATTGGCGCATCAGCCGAGCAATTTTCCACAAGCAGTTATCGACGACAAGCCGACGACGGGAACCTCGACGAGCAGCCTGCGAGGACGTCGCACTCCGGTTGCTGGATATCGCAGCAATCGTCCCCTCCAGCACCCCCACCTCCCCAGAGCTCACCGCCAGGAGCTTGGGATATCCGACAGCGATCGAGCAGCCATGCTGCAGCCTCAATTCCGACCCCTCCTCGCGGGGACAGCTTCCTTTGCCCAAACCGTGCTGGGCCGCACCGTCGCCAGATGCTATGCCACCAAGGCCGCCACACAATCAGGAAGCACCAGCACCAGCAGCACCAGCACCAAAAAAGATGCCAAGGCCAAGACCGTAACTCCCTACGTCCGGGACGCCGGCATGATGAGAACCTACAAGCCGCACACGCCCGGTATCCGTCACTTGAAGCGCCCGATCAACGACCACCTGTGGAAGGGCCGGCCGTATCTTCCTCTTACCTTCCCCAAGAAGGGTCAATCCAAGGGTGGACGCAACCACAGCGGTCGCGTTACTGTCAGACATCGCGGTGGTGGTCACAAGCGAAGAATCCGCATGGTCGACTTCGAACGATGGATTCCGGGTCCGCACACAGTCCTGCGCATCGAGTATGATCCCGGTCGCAGCGCACACATTGCGCTGGTGAAGGAAGAGGCCACGGGGAGGAAGAGCTATATCGTCGCGGCGGATGGCATGAGGGCTGGAGACGTTGTGCAGAGCTACCGGTCCGGTCTTCCCCAGGACCTGCTCGATTCCATGGGTGGTGTCGTTGATCCTGGTATTCTGGCTGCGAGGACATGCTGGAGAGGCAACTGCTTGCCCGTGTCCATGATTCCGGTCGGAACTCAGATCTACTGCGTTGGCTCCCGTCCGGACGGCAAGGCTGTCTTCTGCCGCAGTGCCGGAACATACGCGACCATTATTTCCAAGGAGGAGGAGACTCGTGAGGATGGTACAAAGGTTATGACGGGCAAGTTCGTCAACGTTAGACTGCAGAGTGGAGAAATCAGAAGGGTCAGCAAGGACGCTTGCGCCACCGTTGGTATTGCCAGCAACATTATGCATCACTACAGACAGTTGGGTAAGGCCGGTAGAAGCCGTTGGCTCAACATCAGGCCCACTGTGAGAGGTTTGGCCATGAACGCAAGTGAGTAGAACCCCCGAAGCATCCGTTTGTCAAGCGAGCAGAACCAACTAACGGCCCGGTAGATGATCATCCTCACGGTGGTGGTCGTGGTAAGTCGAAGGGTAACAGGCACCCTGTCAGTCCTTGGGGCACACCTGTAAGTTTGGCCCCTTTATTTCCTCTTCTTGCTCCGAACAGACGCCTTACCCTCTTCTTCTCTAGGCCAAAGGTGGTTACAAGACACGCAGAAAGTCCAACGTCAACAAGTGGGTGGTTACTCCCCGGGTCCGCAACATGGGTGTCCGGAGGAACAAGAAGACTACATAAAGAAATTAACCTGCTGTGCTCAACTTGGGCTATATACCCACCATCTTGTACACTATGTAGTAAAACGTATTCATTTGTTCGCAGGCCGGCAGTTCAAGGGCTCAGTTTTATTCCGGAAGGACGCCATATGAGGTCACTTGGCCGAATAGCACCGGCTGTTGGAGATCCGCGGTGTTGTTTTTACATCTTCACTTCCGACCGAGCGACACTTAGCAGATGGCGATCAGTTCCGGGGCCTTGCTAAGACCGCAACTCTATCTATCAACCGGGACATGACTTGAGGGATGTACGAAAGGCTAGGCTTAATGTTCGTTCGACTCGGTCGCCGTGTGCCGACCACAAACTGACAGAATGTGCTTTGTTTTTTTATGGCTGGGGACAATAGGCTATGAAAGAAAGCCGTCTGGTCATTGAACTCGGTCGAGTTGTCCAATCACATTTTGCGTTCATCCCTTTATGCAAGGAGCAGGACAAAAATGCCGGCCCCCCTTCGCCCTTTCAGATCTGTTATCGGTTCTGTGAACGCTGTCTTGAGTGGATTGCGAGATAGGTAGTCAACAGAAAGAAAAGGGTGTAGATAGCCGCGTGGGTGGACCTGAGCGCAGCGAGATTTATGCATTCCAGCGGCGGGATCGTTGCAGTGATTAACTGCGCAAGGGCATATCACGACAGCGTCTCGGTATGCGCCCGCAATCCATACCTACTGTGTAGGATCGCAACGCCATGAAGGGATGAGGGTCAACAAAAGGGAAGCATAGTCTCATCTCTATATGCCACAAGATTAACGGAGAGAAAGGGAGCATACTGCACATAGCTTGAATTTCTCGATCCCTTGGTGAAGAGTATTTCAAGAGTCTCGCCCGTTCAGGGCCGTCTGATATTTTTGGAGATTGAATGGGAAGGGATCCACGCGGTAGTAAGAAAACTGCTCCACCATGTTCTTGTACCTCGGACTCCGACTGCGGTAGATGCATCGTACTTCCCGCTCTCTGCAGTGCTTCTCACCATAAATGAGGAGATGCACTAACAAAAGCTGGGGAGCAGTAGTTTCTGATGGACCGCAGCATGGTTCCCCAATGGGCGCTCTCCATGCGTCCATGCAGCGTTACGCTGGACTGGGGTTGGCCAGGCCCGCCACTGCCCCCTTGAATGATTTGTTACAGGATCGTTGGTTTCGGTTTTAACCTCGACCGGCAACTCACCGAGAAAGCTGCCATTCTCTTGTTTCCCATCCGCTCTTGACCATTCTCATTCACCGTCGATAATCTCGTTTAAACATTCATTTTTTTCTTTCTTGTTACGGGACTTACCACATTACCGCTTGGATTAGTACTGACCTATCAACTGACTTCAGGCAGACGGCAGGAGTGCGGACTGCGGAGACCAACCAGCAAGTAGAAACAGGCATCGGGATTCTTTGTTGGCGTTTCACGCGCGGGCTTTGGAAAGAGGCTTAGACGTCTTAGGTAGGAAATCGTGGACGTTGATCGCTGGGTGAAACTCTTTTTCTACAAGACTGAACTGTTCAACCTCTGCCGTGCTCTGCACATTACATGCACGCGCCAGGTCTCCGGCTTTACCGTATACTGCGTACTCCCGTCACGACATCTTTACGCTAGTCCGGCTAAGCTAGGTACTACTTTCCCCAAAGGATCATCTCGGTTCCCAACCACTACAGCCCTAGGTTTGTATAGCCTGGTCACATCTCTTGTCGCTTCATCCTTACATTCAGCTGCGGTTTGCGCCTATTGAAACATCGCCCTTATTGCCCACCTACCTCTACGCTATTTCCGGCTGGCAAACGCGACCCGGCGGACCGCTAGACTCAGCTGGACGCACAATCACTGGGCGCACCACCCGAACCCGAACTTGCGCTTCTGACCTTTCTTCTTGCCGTCCCTTTCTGCTCCCCTTGAGGTTCCTTTCCCATCCGACTACCCCCGGATCATTCTTAGGTCCTCATGCCCGACGATTCAGAAGACCTCCTCATCCCCCCAGCACACGCTCGCTCGTTTTCACCATCGCATACCGGCTATACACCAACTTCGACGACGCTGATGATGGACGACCTAAGGCACACCCGGGCTGGTGGGCCAAAGAGGAAGAGAGGAGGATGGGTGGTGGTGGTCTCGTATGTCTTTGACTGGGTCATTATCGCTGTTGCCGGAGTCATTGGCTATATTTTTGGGGATAAAACCCCGAACAAGAGACCCTTCTCGCTTTACGATCCCGATATCTCGTATGTAAAATCAAAGTTTTCTCTGACAGTTTCTGCTTGGTCCATTTCATGGCTGTGATGCTAAGACGTACAAACCCTCCAGATTCCCCTTCACAGAAAAGGAAACCGTGCCGGTCTGGCTGGCAGCATGCATCAGCGTGATCGCCCCCATCTTCTTTATCGCCGTCATCTCGCTGATATTCGTCCCCGGCGCTACTGTCCCTCGGGGCACGCCGAAGGCCTTGATCTGGAAGCGAAAGTTATGGGAATTACATATTGGCTGGCTGGGGTTGGCTCTGTCGGTTGTGTCAGCCTGGTTAATCACGAATGGTATGAAGAACCTCTACGGAAAGCCGCGACCGGATCTTCTTTCGAGATGCCAGCCCGATCTCGCCAATGTTGCCAAGTATATCGTTGGAGGTTATGCCAATTCGAGCATGGATGGGCAGCTGGTCAGCGCAAATATTTGCACGAACACGGACAAGGCCAAGTTGGATGATGGATTCAGGAGCTACCCCAGTGGTCACTCCAGCTCGGCAGCAGCCGGTGAGTACTAGCCTTTTTCTGCCCATTGCAAAGAATGCTTGGTGGTTGAGTCCATGACTGACTGACTGACTGATTCTCCCATCAGGTCTCATCTACCTCTCGCTTTTCATCGCCAGCAAATTCGCCATTACAATTCCCTTCCTCGCCTCCGGCACGAACGTCGACGCCGCCTCTTTCTCTGCCTTCCCCTCGCGGACTCGCCGTAACACCGCCATGTCCGCCATGGGCGGGCCCGAATCGTACGAGATGGCCTCGCGGGGTCCCGCAGGCTCGGG
>RANY01000822.1:0-16054 GCA_009805235.1 Neurospora pannonica FGSC 7221
ATGATAAGCTATGATAAGCTGGAGGAGCGCGAGGGAGAGGTTGCCGCCTGCGCTGTCGCCGGCGATGACGATGTGCTCGGGCTTCACGGGCTCGTGGAAGGCCCCCGGCGGTGGGTAGAGTAGGCCGAGGTACGAGACTAGGGCGTCCATGACCGCGGCCGGGAACGGGTTCTGGGGCGCGAGCCGGTAGCGCACCGAGTAACACCTGCCGCCGGTCCGCTTGGCCAGCTCTCTGCACGTAGGCCGATGTGTGGCCGGGTCCATGAGCCAGTAGGCGCCGCCGTGGAAGTAGAGCACCGTGGTCGGGGTTTTGACGTCTTTCATCATCTCGTCGTACTTCTCCCGTTCTGGGATCTCGGGCAGCCTCGCGTCCTTGGGCACGCCCGGCCTGTGTGCTGTCCACTCCGCCTCCACGGGGAGAACTTCTGGTAGTTGGATCCTGGCCGTCTTCGGTTGGTCACGGTCTTGAAGCCCGTCGATGACCTTGTTCAAGGTGTCATGGATGGCGCGCGCATCCTCCTCCGTTGGGATGGGTAGAGTGTATTTGCTGACCCATATCGTGCCACTGATCGGGGGTGCTCTTGAGAGCATCCTCTGAGTAGAAGTGATGCTCTTAGGCTTGGGGACGTCCATAAACGAGCGGAGCATGGCGATGGTGAGTTCTGTCCGCAAATCCTGGTATTTTGACGCCGGCGAGGCCTGCAACATGTGAAGCAGGGCCACCCGGGCCATAAGCGGGATTTTGGATACCAGCTGGAGGAAGAGGGTGGTCTTGTCCATGGCGGCGGGCTTCTTGGTGGGTTTGGAGGTGAGTGGTGAGTCTGGTGTTGAGGACATGGTGATAGATCAAGAGGGGACAGTTCTCTTTTATATCAGACCCTTAGACCCTGAGATCCATAAGAATAATGGTGTATTTCGGGTATCTAGGGATCCGTTCGTGCTGTACACTAACAACGTGTAGGGGCTCCTTATCTAGTCGTCTTCTAGTGCTTCCACGTGGAGACTGGGGAAGGCTTGCGAGCGGCAATATCTCAGCGAATCTGTGGAGTAGTTGTATTATTTATCATGATGGTGGTGGGAAAAGGAGCGAGTTGCGAGAGCCAAGCGAAGAATAACAATGCAGAAACACAGTATCCAGAGCAACGGACTTGACTTGCATCCCGTCCGTGGCCAAGGTTTGGACGAGACGAAGGCGCTATGAGAGCATGGCAAAGGAAGAAAGGGTATGATGGGTGGGGTTGATGTGGTTCCAAGCAAGCATTGCCCGAACAAGTAATAGCTACGAGGCTATGAAGATATGATTGGAAATCAAAACACGTCGGACGTTTTGTTCTTTGGCATCTGCAACCCTAGATCGAAACAATCCATGTGGTGTACCTAGTCAATGTCTTGAACCCGGGATGTCGTAGCAGAGAAGATTCCGCATCCGATCTCTCGGGTGCGCGTGCGCTACGCTGATGTAACAATTCGGCAGTGACTTTAATACCTACATCCTCTGGTTCTCTACCGAGGCGCAGTGCTCTGATTGCACCAATGTAGATGAAAGCCCTAATAGAGGGCGACATGACCATAGCCAGTCGTCTCCCTCTTTGACCGTTTGCGCATCTCTATTCGATCGTGGCATTTTTGCCCCTCCCTTCCAGTTTTGTGGCTGAGGACAACAATCAAGAATTGCCTCGGCAATCTCATAGCAGCGGTCAAAGACGGGGAGGATTAACTGGGCGGTCAGGTGTACGGGATGTCTCAGGTCAGTTCACGACCTAACCTCAAGAAATGTGAAAATGATAGTCTTTGATATCATGCTCTAAAGCCATGCAACATCCGCGCTTAAAACCTTACAGAAATCCAAACGCGCTATCATAATAGGGGACTGAATGAGTGGTCCCATGCTTCACAATGCTACTGTGTCCTGTCCCGCTTAAACAACGTACAGGAGCCTATTACTGTACAGAAAACAAGGGGGAATCGCTCATTTTGATTTATGTTCATGCCGATTAATGTATCCAGGTTTCCCAGTTCCGGTGCTATTTTATCGTTGTGCCTGGTTGGAGAACAGCTTTTTAAGCGGCTTCGTCGCCTCCGTTGCTGCTGGCTCCATCATTCGCAGTACCGTTCGTCACTCCGACCGTTGAAGCTGAGGCGGTTTTGTTGGCCATGGCCAACTGCCAAGCAGGGATAGTCGGCTTGCCTGCGGAAGCGATTCCGCTGCTGAAAGGCGAAGGCTTGGGGGCAGCAGGTTGAACGAACTGCTGCTCCTGCTGGTATTTGGGTTGCTCATCCTGCACACTCGCGGCTCTGCTGTTGGGGTCCACATTCTCACCGCCGAGGGCTGGTGTAGCAGGGGCCGAAGAAGGGGTCGCGTTTCCGTTAGCGTTGGGGCGAAGGTAGTTGTTGACGCTAGTCGAGGTGGCGGTTGGGTTCATGCGTTGCGAGATGAGGGTCTTGAGGCTCTTGAGTTCGGTGTTGAGTTCACGGAGCCTGTTGTCGGTCAAGTCCTTCTGGTTGTTGAGTGCCCTTGGAATCGAGTCTCTGAGGTTTTGCACATCGTCCCGTACTCTCTGCGCTTCGTCGTCCCTGCGTCTGTTGGCTGCCTTGAGGTCCCTGACGACAGTCTCCAGCTCCTCGAGGGCATTGTCGAGCCTCTCTGTCCTTTCCTGCTCCGAAGCCTTGAGGACTTCGGTATCCTTGGCCAGCTGCTCAACCAGTTGGAATGTCTTGTCGAACTGTTCGTCGATGGACTTCTTGTCCTGCTCGAGACGCTCCGGCGTGGGAGGAGCGATAAGAGGATACACATAGCGCTACCAACTAGTTAGTGTCTCCGTTCATGCATACTGCAAGGTGGTTTGACGGCCTACCTTGCCGAGATTGTACAGGCCGTACGACGCGCCTCCAACTACGGTCGCCAAAATGAACAGGTCCCTCCAGTCCCGCCTGGGACCCTCGGTAGTCGACTGCGGCCATGCGTATGGGGGATAGCCATAGTACTGCGGAGAACCACCCTGTGCTGCGACGGGTCCGGCCGACTGAGCATAGGCGGGCGACTGGGCGTACGGTGGCGGTGGACCTCCTGATTCGGCGCGGGCCAGCGCAGCGCTGACTTCTTCCTGGGAGAGGTTCTTTGCTTGGAGAAAAGCGATCCGCTTCTCGATTGGCGAGGCGGCGACACTGGGGTCTTGAAGAACTGTAGTGTTGTTGTCGTGTGAGCTTCTGGCATCTCAATGATCTCAACGTAGCAGGGGACAAGACAGGGGCAGAACGTACACTGCGCCGCCGAAGCGACCAGGTCCTCGCGGATGGCCATTACTGATGTTGTTTGATAGAAATGCGACAGATGATGTTCCTTCCTTGGGACTGGTGAGACGAGAGGAAGAGGCAGACAGCCGGAACAGTCGCGACGCGATGGCAGATGGCGGTTGGCGGTTGATGGAATAATTATTGACGGAGGCTGAATGCGATGGATGGGATGACAGGAAGTGGAAACGAACCTCTTCGGTTCGGGGTGAATGGCTGGGCCGCTGGATGGAGTCCTGAAGCCGAGGTTCACGCGACCGGGGTCTGATTGTGGCGCTAGACTGCCAGTAGTACCTTAACAGCTTCTCATCAATTTTACGCCCAGTATGCCCCTACAAGAATGTTGATCTGATAGATCACCATCTCTCCCTAATTCTCCTTTTCCTTCGACAGGCCTAGAGCGCAGCTGAACACTGCAGTGACTGGCTCAGTGAGTGCAGAGCTGAAAAGCACCTGGAGCGAATCAACACCCTCAAGGTCGCTTTGGATCTACTCTTTCACCTCCCGATGTTTGGGGCACTTGGCACTGTTTGGCCCAATGATTTCCACGGCCCCACGCCTTTCTTTTGTTTACACTTGACGGGAGGTTCTGACGGAGCAACCTCCCCCACCATCCGCTCTCTCACAGAACCCGCGACTGCGGTTTCGCATTGATGGATTGCCCTCAGAACCGCCAACACACCAACATTAGCTCAAGCGCATAGCTATCCGAAATAATCACAATCACGAGAATTATCGCCGACATCTACCCGACAGAGTTTCACCCAGTCCAGTACTCTTTTTTACTGTTTATATTACCACGGCAATCACGCGACTAGGACGGCAGAAGTGAGGCGCAAATTGACGAGGCCTTCGCCGTCATGTCGCAAGACAGCAACGCAGGCCTATGGAGTGTCCGACGGCCAAGGGAGGTGCGACTTCCCCCGTGACTTCTTCATGACGTGTTTCCTCGGTCGAAACCTCTCCCCACCCGATGCGACCATGAACAATATTGACTCTGCTCTCTCTGTAGACCCTCCATGGCGTCAACCTCAACTCGGGCATTCCGGCACCACCCTCCACACTTAAGCGACAAAGCACGATCGGCACGATAGGAACGGGCCATGGCCGCTCTCTGTCGGGGAGGCAATCTCTGGCCCTCCCGCGACCGAGCCAACCTCTTTTCCAGCGATCCTCCGACATTGGCCTGGGCTCGGTGAAGCGCGCGTCGGTTCATAACATGAACACGTCGCAGTTCAAACCCTATGGCACCCCAGGCAGTTCCGGTATCCCTCGATCATCGCAAGAACTCGACCGACGAAGCAGCGTCTACCGCCCGAGCGCACGACCATCGGCCGTCGGCGGAGGTCCCTTAGCTGGTGGGCATATGAGCTTCTTCCAGCAAGCGCCCCAGCCCGCCGGCGTGCCTCGCGATCCGCGCCCCCTCAAGGACCGTCAATTCCAGAATCGCATTGGCCAGGAGTTGCTCGAGTACCTAGCCAAGAACAATTTCGAGATGGAGATGAACCACAAGCTGTCCGACAACTTCACAAAGTCGCCAACACAGAAAGACTTTAACTACTTGTTTCAATGGCTTTACCACAGGATAGACCCTAGTTACCGGTTTCAGAAGAATATCGACCAGGAGGTACCGCCATTACTCAAACAGCTGCGATATCCATACGAGAAGAGCATCACCAAGAGCCAGATCGCCGCAGTAGGGGGTCAGAATTGGAGCACGTTCTTGGGATTACTACACTGGATGATGCAGCTGGCACAAATGCTTGAAGGATACGCCCGACACCAGTACGACGACGCCTGTATGGAAGCCGGAGTCGACATTGCGGGCGACCAGATCATCTTTGATTTCCTCACCAGCGCATACCAGGATTGGCTCAATATGGATGACGAAGCAGGGGATGAAGACGTGGAGAGGGCTCTACAACCGCATGTGCAGGGGATGGCGGAGGCATTCGAACGCTCCAATGCCAAGTATATCCAAGAACTAGAGATTCTCGAAGGGGAAAACGCCCGCCTACTAAAGGAGATTCAGGAGCTCGAAAAGTCGACACCCGACCCGGCCATCTTGGACAACCACTTCAAGATCATGGAGGAGGACAAGGTCAAGTTCGAAGAGTACAACACCCTAGCCATGCAACGGACAGAAAAGTACGAAAACCGTATCCAGGTTCTCCAGGAGGAGCTGGGCAAGCTGCACGTAGAGCTGAAGGAGGCCGAGGAGGAGCGGCGACAAATGCAGAAGGCGGTGGACGACCAGGGGATTAGCATGCAGGATATTGACCGCATGACCTCGGAGCGGGAACGTCTTCAGAGGAGCATCGAGTCCGCTTCCCAGAGGCTCGAGGACGTCAAAAAGAAGGTCGCCGAGCGCGAGATGGAGGCGAGCCAGCGTCTGGACGAGCTCGAGCGGTTGGTCGAAAAGTACAACACGGTTGCCTACCAGATTGGTCTAATCCCAGCCACGGCGGTCAATGCCAAGGGGAAGAACTTCGAGTTGCAGGTAACCGTCAACGAGGGGACGCCCAACTTTGCATCGTCGATGCAAGGCGTATTAGGGCCAAACGGACAGCCATTGGGCGGCGTGGAGAATGAAAGGTTGCTGGCCGATTCCACGACGGGATACCAGCCTGCGCACATCCTGAATCTGGATCTCCGAGGCCAAGTTAAGAGCAGCTTCCTGGCACTCAGGAAGGAGGTCTCGGAGAGGAGGAAGGTGGCCATGGATGTCATGATGGAGGACCATGACTTGCTCGATCGCGCTAAGGAGGCGATCGAAGATAAGCGTAATGAGGTCGAAGCTCTTGAACATCGGGCGCGGGCGGCAGAGGAGGAGTATGAGAAGACTAAAGAGGTAATTAATCGCTGGGTGTTCGACTTATTCAGTATCGCTCTTGCTAACGATGGGTCCAGGTCACCAACGCTCAGAAAATGGCTTCAGATGCCCAGATTGAGAAGATGGAGAAAGAGCTCGCCAAGATGCGGGCACAACTGTCGGAGTCTGTGCAGCTTATGGAGCAGAGGGAGATGAATACCAACATCGAGTGGGTTTGCCATGACTCTTTCAGTGATAAAACCAGGTGTGCTGACAAGTAGATAATAGGTATGAGCAACTCACGCTCCGAGCCAACGCACTTCGCGAGGAGCTCCACACGGAAACGATGCGTATGCTTAACGATGTCATCAAGTTCAAGATGCACGTCCAGCGAAGCCTGGAGGAGTACGAGACGTTTGTAGCAGACGAGCTCGAACAAGAGTTGGGGATTGACGACCACGAGATGGAGGATGAAGATACCCCGATGGCCGATGTCTGAGTCACGGTCGACGAAAGCAAAAACCAAGCTGTTTCTTTTCAACTGTTCATATTCAAAATGTTGGATTGTATGGATTGGATGGGAAGCATTTATGAGAAATATGAATTGTATGGGGCTACTACTGTCAGGTTATTATCAGGATCGCTTGGTGGACATGAGCTGGATTCCGGATACCTTTGGGTGAGCCAGGCGTTGGAATTGAGTTGCTTATCATGAGTAATGCCACTTTATTGCTATGGATGGACCTTTTTGCGAGCCTTTGCATGATTGCCCGTGTAGCATTGACATTGAAAGCTGTGAAATTCCATATCGTGATATAGGTGCCTGAGGTATGGTTTGTCTAAAGAGATATCCGAGTCTGAACGACGTCAAAGTCCCACACAGACGGGAACCCCCAAACCGTTCCTGCCGAACGTAACGGTTCAGGACCAGGGGGCTGATTTAAGCTCACAGCTTGACAGCCCCACTGATGATGCGGCCCGGGGCTAAACTACCCCACTAACCACGAGCTTCGACTTCCCCGGACCGGATGCCGAACCAGGAAGCTAGGAACTTTCATCTCACACACAGATCACACTATCAACCTTCATCGCCACGCTTGTTCCGCCTAGGTTATCGGGTCTTGCTCTCCGCCATCGTCACCAACCAAACCTCATCACTCAAAACATCATCTACCCACACCCGACCAACCTCAACCTACCTCTACCAAACCAGTCAAGCCGACCAGTCCTCAACCCCAGCCAGCCAAAATGTCAACAACACCGCCCGTCCCCGGCCTCAACCCAGCCGACCCCCAAGCAACCACTCCCACTCCCAATCCCAACAAGTCAATAGCAGGCACCCTCCTCCCAAACGACACCTACCCCTTCCCGCGCGAATTCTTCTTCCCGCCCTTCTTCACCCGCCAAACCAACCTAACGACGCACCACGCCCAACTAACCAAATGGTCATCCCTCCTGCTCTCCTACTGCCGCCACCACCGGCTCTTCCGCCTCTCCCTCTCCCCCGAGACTCTACCGTTCCACAACCCGCGGATTAATCGCCGCTTGGCGCTAGCCGACATCAAATCCGTGGTTGATTTTTTGAGGAAGGACGGACGGGCGGAATATGTTCCTCTTGGTCAGACCAAAAAGGATGGGGCGACGACGACAAGAGGAGGGGAAGCGGGAAAGGGAGGAGAGGCGTTTATTTATTGGCGGACACCAGAGGAATGGGGATCGTTGATTGAGAGTTGGGTGGAGGAGACGGGGCAGCGCGGGAGCGTGTTGACGGTTTACGAGTTGAGGGAGAGTGAGGGGACGAGGGGGACGGAGATTTGGGGGATGGATGGGGATGTGTTGGTTAAAGCGCTGGGAACGGTGGTGAAGAGGGGGAAGGCGCAGATTTTTCAGAGTGGAGAGGATTCGTTGGGTGTTAAGTTCTTTTGAGCGGTGAGGGGGATGGATGGAGGGCAAATTGATGGGAAGTCGGATGGGAAGAGGGAGGGGTTGGCTGGTTGAGTGGGCGGGCGTGGAATTAGAAGCGTGGTTGATGAGGGCATCAACGGGGTTTATGGGACATGTCAGTGATGAATGGATGTGGTGGTCAACGTGCTCTGTTTATTTTGGGATGAGGCTCGGGGTGGGTGAGACCGGTATATTGATCCATGGAATGTGTTCCAATGTTGAGCAACCTACGAAAACGGGGGACGTTACAAGGTTTTGAGTTCGGGAATTTAAAGGGAGAGATGGACGTAGCGGTACAGTGAGAATATGGCGGTCTCCATAACTCCCGGAGTCATGTATCTGTTTTGTCTCTCTGGTGTATATGATGCTCGCTTAATTATTGTACATAATACAGCCCGGCAGTAACTGCCATGTCATCAAGTGATCCTAGATCGTGCTTGTCTGGTTGATATGCAAGGAATACCAAAATATGGGCGATAATACGATCACAAACATTGCACATGTCAATAGAAGGCAGCTCCATTCTTGTCTCCTAACCAGTGAAGCGTGAAGAGTCAATTATTATTCCTATTCCTCATTTACGTCCTTAAACCTGCGTCAACCATGTCTTTTTTTCTGAACCATTTCCCAGAAAATTTTAGTGGCCGTAAAAAGTCATCCATCCTCCCATGATATAGATAAAGAAAAGGAAACCAGAACCAGAGGTATATCGCTTGGCGGAGCGCAAAACCTCCGATCATACGTCCTATCTGGGTCCTCCTCAAATGCCCGTCAACCACCTATCACCTATCTTGCAGCATGGCCAGACTTCACCGACCATACCCGAAGCCTTCACAAAAGAGACCTCTACTCTCTTGGCGACCTGCTGGCATTCTGGCCTTCCTTGACGGCAGCCAGGATCAAGTCCTTGGCCTTCTCAACACCCTCCTTGGTACCAACAACCTCGATAGCCTCACCCTTGGCCTGGTCGCGGGGGACAGTGATCTTGCAGCCGCTCTGCTTGCGGATCTGGTTGACCTTGGCGCCACCCTGGCCGATCACGTAGCGATAGGTCCTGGGATCGGGCAAGATGAGGTAACCAATGGCATCCTCCTTCTTGGCCTGCTCAATCGCAGTCTCGATGACCTTCTTGACCTTCTCAATGTTCTCGGGAGAGCCGCGGATAACCCAGGGGATGTCACCCTCCTCGGTCGAGGTCTGGTCAACAACAGTCCAGGAGTGCGCGTCAGCAGTCGACTCCTCGTCATCAGTAATCAATGGAAGAGAACCGCCATTTGCACGGATGCTCGCAGGGGCAGCGGGCTTGGCGGGAATGGAATGGCCCGCATGGTCGACGGTGACATGGTGGTCGCTCTTCAGCCTCCTGAAAATCTGACCGTTGTTGGAGACCGAATGGTGAAGAGCGCGGGGGACCTGAAGAGTCTCGCCGGGCTGATCCTTCGTCAAGGACTGGATGTGAGCCTTGGCCTTCTCAACATCGGCAGACTGGCCGACAATCTTGATGCCGGTCTGGCCGCTGCCTTGGCGAGGGACGTCGATGGAGACCTTGAACTGTGACTCGAGACCGCGCTTGACATCGCCACCACGGCCGATGAGAGATCTGTGCTTCTCGACGGGGACCTCAATGACCTCGGTAACCTGGTTTTGGCGCTCAGCAACGATAGCCTCGATTTGCTGAATGATGTTGTCGACGACCGAGGTGCGACCCTCAATCTTGATGGTGTTATCGCTGTTGTCCTGCTTGGGGAACTGGACAGCACGAGCAATCTCGCGACGATCGTCGGAGCCGCCGGCCTTGACAACAATGTCACGGATGGTAGAGCCTACGGAGAGTTAAGTTAGTACATATTTCGCTGCATGAGCTTGACGTGTGACAGTAACTTACCACCTGCGCCAATGAGGCTCCTGTGGTACTTCCTGTCAACCTCGATAGTCTTGACAACGGTATCCTCAAAAACGGCCTTCTTCGCCTCCAAGGCCTTCTTGGCAGCAGCAACGGCCTCCTTAGTGCCCTTGATCTGAATCTCAACAAGGCCGTCGGCGGTGTCGCGAGCGCTGGGGATGTCGATGACAGCCTTGGTCTCGTTACGGAGCGCATCGAGAGCAGCACCACCAGAGCCAATGAGCGAAGGAATCTGCTTCTGCTGGACAGTGACGGTCGCAGTGTAGGAAGTGTCCTTCAGGTACTGCAACAAAGAGAGCAACTCATCACGAGCCTCGTCAGCACCACGCTTAGGTCCGCGCACGATGACTTCGTCAGCAGCCTGTTGGCGGCGCGGCTTGCCGGCATCAGAAGCCTCGGCAACAGACTCGTCGTCGTTGGAGGCCTTCTGAGTGCGAGGGAAGAAAATCAAGACCTTGTAGCGAGTCTGCAATCGGTTGATCTGTGCACCCTGAGCACCGATCAAGGCCCGATGGAACTGCGGGTCGATCTTGAGGATGTGAGTGGCCTCATCCTGGAGTTGACGGCCCAAAGCAAGGATGTGGGTCTTGGCCGCCTCAGCCTTGGCCTTGGGACCCTTAAGCTCGACCTTGCCGTCCTGGACCTGAATATCAACATCGAACTTCTCACGGAGCTCACGGATGTTGCTACCGCCCTTGCCAATCAGGTGGTTAGCAAACTTCTGCGGGAATTCAAACTCCAAAGTGAAGCCACGCTCCTTTTCATCAGCCTTCTCTTGCTCGATGAAGGCCTCGCACTTGGAAGCAAGGTTCTCGACAGCAGAACGAGGGCCCTTGATGTTGACCGTGGTGCCGATGTTAGAGACACGAGCGGGGATCTTCTCCTGGCTTCTACGCTCATCCTGCTCCTTCCGAATAAACTTCCTAAGCCGATCGTGGAACTTCTGGGGAACATCCAGGGAGGCCTGGATGATCTCCTCTTGCTGGTTAACAAGGCCGAGGATGTGCTGGCGGGCGTCCTGCAACCACTTCTGCATCTCGCTGACCTCGGACTGGCTAGGCTGACCGCGAGGAATCTCGTAGCTAGTAGGGCTAGAAGGTCCCTCATATACCAAGAGGACAGGGGCGTTCGCCTCAGTAGCCTCAGGGACAACCAACTGCACCCTGTAATCCTGTCTGACACGGGGAGTGATATCCTTGCGGATGTAAGTGTGGAAGAAAGGATCAACCTGAACAGCCTGAATACGAGCGGGAGGGTGGCTATCCACAAGACCCTTGATTTCGGACTGGGCCCTAATGGCGTTCTTGCCATCACGAGCATAAAGCTCCCAAGGCAAAGCGCCCTCGCTCGAGAAAGGAGTGTTCACCTGGACATTGTGTTGCCTCTCGAGCTGCTCAATGGCCTTCCGCTGACGAAGATAGCGGGTCACGTTGCGGGCATGAGCCGCAGCGCCTCCAGGAGCCTGACGGTGGAATCTGGAAATGTCGATGTTGGAGCACTGCATGTTCATAGCGAGGTCCATGGCCTTCTCGAGACCAGCCTGAACGTGGTCTTGGGGCCCAATAATGGTTACCATGTCATCATCCTCATCGTTAGGGAGAATGATGGCGCAACCGGTGTCCTCGAAGAACTGGTCAACAGGCACACCCCTGTCTCCGATAATGAACTGGTGACGGCCACGCTGGATCGACAGCTGCTCTAGAGCGAGCTGACGGCGAAGCTCCTCGGCACGTCGTTCAATGGCGGCCCTTGCATTTAGAACAGCGGCACGCTCACCGGCGAGCTGAATGTTGTAGTCCTGAGGAGCAGGCGCAAAGATGGGGCGTTGCCCAGGAGCAGGGACACTGGGGGGTTGCAGGGACCGTCCCTGGAGGGGAGGAACGCGAATCTGAACTCCCATGTCTTCTTCGAGCTTGTGAACGAGGTTGTTCTTGGGTCCGGCAATGAATGGGTAGAACTCGGCGGGGATATTGCGCAACTTGGTCTGGACGTTGGCGGCGCGCTCACCGGCGATCTTATCAATTTCCTGCTTAGCTGCTGCAGCAGAAAAGGCGTTACCTTCGATGTGGACGTTGATCATGGTATCATCGTCCTCGTCTGCAGGGGGCTGGGACTCGTCAGCCTTCGGTAGCTGGATTCTCGCTCCGGTCTTCTCCTGAATAGCCTTGATAGTGGAACCGCCCTTGCCGATAATGTGCGCCCTCGCCGACGAAGGAATCTGAACGGTGATGTTTTGCTGAGAAGAGAGAATTAGCTCGATTATTCACGATTCGATTAACAAAGGGTCTGGGTAAAACCAACCTTGGTGCCGATTTGGTTAACCAAGTCCTTCAGCGCCTGGGTGGCATGCTCTTGGGGACCAACAGCGTCGAACCTGAGCTGGCCGTTACCCAGAGCGTGCATGGTCACGTTGGCGCGCGCCTTGCGGTTCAAGTCCTTCAGGATATCGGGAAGAGGACGCTTGAGCTGAGTCCTGGGAAGGATGTGGGGCGGGTCAAGCAACATAGTTTCGACATTGCGACCCGGAATGCTCAACTGATGTGGCCCGGGCCCTTGCCGTCCGGAGCCGATCGGGGTGCTAACACCGGAAGGCGGTGCCGAAGTCTGCGGGGTGCCGTTGGCCGGAGCGGCGCCATTGGTGCTTCCATTGGCGTTGCTCTTG
Organism: Neurospora pannonica FGSC 7221; assembly: GCA_009805235.1. NCBI lineage: Eukaryota > Fungi > Ascomycota > Sordariomycetes > Sordariales > Sordariaceae > Neurospora > Neurospora pannonica. The sequence continues at coordinate 12,613 of RANY01000822.1, forward strand.
GCACCCCAGATGGGGGCAACAGCACTCGCTTTGGGCTTGGGCCCGCCCAGCTCGGGGAACAGCTCGCGGGATTGCGTGTCGAGGGTCTTGGGCTTGGGAGCGGGCTTGGGCGCGGCGGGAGTCTCCGAGCTAGAGACGGGCTTGTGAAGGTCCTCGTCCTCAACCTCCTCGACAAGGACGTGGTGGGAGGAGCCGGCGTTGGAAGCTGTCTCCAGATGCTGTTGCAAGAGCTGCGCGGCAGCTGACTGCTCGGTCGAGTCGGCCATTATGATGGTGATGATGATAAAAGGCGATAAAGTACCAAGGATCTGGGGGTAAGGAACAGGCGCTTCTCGTTATCTGATGCGGAGGTCGTGGTTAGATGGCTGTGCTAGAGTAGAGGTAGGGGGAGCTTGGGAGCTGTGGCAGGTTTAGGGGTCGGTATCCGGGATGTTGAGTCCGAGACGGGAACTGCAGCGTTGGCGGTTTCCGCGACCTGAAACATTCCAAAACCCCGTTTCGTTGCTCGTGAAGAGTGTGAAGGGGAAAGGGGACAGGAAGGGCAGGGCAGGGTAAAGCAAGGGAAGCAGGCTGAAGGAAGTGGCTCAGTTGCGGGGGTTGGAGCAGGTGGTGTAACTCACAGCGCCGGAAAGTAGTGACGTTGATTAAAAATTGTGTTGGGAGAAAGGACCACCAAGCAGCTCGAAGCTTATAAAAGTCCGCGTGTGTGTGTGGTGTGGTGGTTAAAGGTCCGGCAGTGCCTGGGAAATACCGAAGGGTAAAAAGCTAATCCAATGCAGGACAGATAAGAAGACGAGACGGAGGGGAAAACGGGCGAGGAGACTCGATGACAATAGGTGGCAAGCTTATTGTTGGTCTCTCTATAGCATGATGCACAGGACTGGCGATCAATCCTGGGGGTAGGTGGTGAAGGAGAAGAAGGGGAACCTCAATGGAAGGAGTCTCTAAGAGGGGGGGGGGAAGGTAGGATGGAGCGGATGGAGGAAAAGTTAAAGGTTCGGGACGGCGACGAAGCCAAAAGGCGGCGAACAAAAGAGGTTATAGCGGACCGGAGCTGAAGAGGCCACAATTGCCCGTGCCGTGGTCGGGTCAATGACAAGCTGGGTCCTGGAGGCTAGCGTGGGGCCGTAGGGACCTGGTCGTGAGGTGGATGAAAGTGGGAGTTGTGTCCAGAATGGGGTTGTCCTGGAAGCTCCCTGATACGCTGCAACATGTTCAACATCTCCAAAAAATTGTCTGGGCCAGTTCCCCTCGTCGCCCGCCCCGGTCCCCTCCACGGCTGCTGGGCCAGTCCAGGCGGGCGAAGTGGCAGGTACGTAGGTAGCCTTTGGGTACTGGCGAACCAGTCCACTTGTGGCTTAGCGCACATATGAAAAGTCACCACCGCAGCAGATCCACCCAAAAGACCGGGCCAATGGGCGTGTCGAAATTCAACCCCAATCGGCCCTCATTGGGCAGCTGGGCCGAGCTCTGACGAACTCTGGCGACGTTACCAGGCCCGCCAGGCTGGCACACTGCTGGCTGCCGCACAAAAATGTTGGGCAATTGTCCGAAGCAGCTCGCATCAACAGCTGCCAATTCCCGTCCAGAAGCTCCTGGCGGGCCGTCCTGACGAGGAAATAGGGGCTCCAGCTTCACATGGCATCAACACCTCCTGATCAATTGTCAACATTAGGACCGGCCATCCTCCAGAGTGAGACTCGGGATGGGAACGTGTGTGTGCATGTTCTGGTTCTACACTAGAACCACATCAATTTGCAGATCAGCACGCTTCTCGACGCATCCTCACTAGGTGGTACCATTCTTCCTACTAGGTATGCAGCCGTTACCTTGCAATGACCGAACTGGAGGATTCCAGCAGCTTCTCGATACTTCCAGTCGGATCTCTTCTCTCCTCACAACATCCAACACATCTCGTTTGACGAACTTACCTCCAACCTTGCCTCGAAAAGTGGTTGGTTAGTTAAGCATATCGAATCAGTTTGAAGAGATTAACTAGCCCATACCATTTGCAGATCGGACTCGCCTGGTTATACGTGTGGCCTTACAACATTATGTCTGGAGCTCATCAGCTTCGTTTGGGACCCATGTGCGTCTCTTTCTGTTCAGCGTTCAAACGGTAATCTGGACTCAAGTCGAGATTAAGCTTTCCCCGTCAGCACATACAGAAGACGTCCGCGTCACAGTAACACAAGCAACAGGTCGAGTGAAATGCACATCATGAGCGAGCCCACAGAGACATCGAATGGCACCGTCGAGTGAAGTTTGGTTAACGCACGGGGAACTAGATATATGGACATGGACGCTATCAAACAGCTCTGCTTCAAAGCACGAACAATGGCATTCAACTCTTTCAGAGTCCGTGTCCATACCCCAGTGGCTGAGAAAGAAATCGGCCAACCTTTGCTGGGAAACATCAGGAAGCTCTCAGCGAACCTTACTCCTGGAAAATAGGGAACACTTATGAGCGAACCAGCGAACCCGAGGAGAACACTTCTCTGAGTTTAACAACAGTCTCAAAGGGGACTACATATATTATTTACATGAAGCAATGGCATGATATCTGATGGGAAGCCTCCTATATACGATTGAAGCCCCAAAATTTTCCACTCTCCCGGATGATCATGCTGAATGAGAGAAGGCATTTCACATCGAGTCATATATGCCCTTCACTCCTTCTCGTTGACACTACTTGTGAACGAACATTGGAGTCGAATTTAAATGTCCGTTGGATCTCCCGGCAAGAAGAGGCATACTGGCCAGTATAGCTCCCTGGATGCTGTTCCTCGTTCATGAACACCTTCCTATTCTTCAACAGCCCCTGAAATAACTAGTCTTCTGTTCTGATGCTAACATTCTGCTCCCACGTTCCTTTCTCCTTTTCTGATCGAGTCAGATATCTGACAGTAAGAAGAGACACCGCAATTGTTCTCGACAGCGCCGATAGCGTCTCGCAACTCCTGAACTCGACTCTCAACATCATGACCGCCTGTGTACATTGGGATTATACACTCGGCCTCCACGACACTTGTCCTGACTCTATCAACGGCTTTTCTTGTAAGGTTTACCGGAAACAAAAGGTCGGATCGCAATACAGCTTGCCGGAAGGACTCCGCTGCACGGTCAAAACAACGTAGAAGACGTCACACTAACCTGTGGAAAAAACTATTAACGCCGACCAAAATGAACATTTTTTTTACGAGTCTCAACGGGAGTAAGCAAGCATAGAAAGAGACCGCGATGTTCTCCCTCGTAGAGGAGCTCCACCCTAAGTTGCTAACCAGCCAAAGTTCAAAAAAAGCACCCACTACCCACTCGGATCATCATAAAAGCGGATGGAAACCAGCAACAAAAAAAGAATGCATGGAAGAAACAACTCAAAAAAAGCAGAAAGAAAAGGGGGGGGGGGGGGGGGGGGGGGGGGAGGGGAGAAGGGGGGGGG
>RANY01000823.1:0-15965 GCA_009805235.1 Neurospora pannonica FGSC 7221
GAAGAACTCGGCGGCGGCGCCATGCACTCCTCCGTCTCCGGCGTGACCGACTACCTCGCCGTCGACGACGCGCACGCCATCGTGCTGGCCCGCCGCAGCATCGCCAACCTCAACTGGCCCCGCGGCTCCTCCACGGGCGCCGTCACCCCGGCCGACTTCGAGCAGAAATTTGAAGAACCCCTCTACAGCGCCGACGAGCTGTTGGGGATCGCCTCCACCAACCTGCGCAAGCCTCTCCCCATCCACGAGGTCATCGCCCGCATCGTCGACGGCTCCGCCTTTGCCGAGTTCAAGCGCGACTACGGCACCACGCTGGTCACCGGCTTCGCCAAGATCTACGGCCACCGTGTCGGCATCGTCGCAAACAACGGCATCCTCTTCAGCTCTTCCGCCTTGAAGGGCGCGCACTTCATCGAGCTCTGCGCGCAGCGCGGTATTCCTTTGGTCTTCCTCCAAAACATCTCGGGCTTCATGGTCGGCCGCGACGCCGAGCGGGAAGGAATCGCCAAGAACGGCGCCAAGCTGGTCACGGCCGTGGCGTGCGCGGACGTGCCCAAGTTCACCGTMGTCGTCGGCGGCAGCTAYGGCGCGGGMAACTACGGCAYGTGCGGACGGGCTTACTCGCCCAGGTTCTTGTGGATGTGGCCGAACGCTAGGATCGGTGTCATGGGTAGCGAGCAGTTGGCCAAGGTGATGGAGACGGTGGGCACCAAGGCGGATCCTGAGTTGCAGGATAGGATTGAGAGGGAGAGCGATGCGGTGTTCTCGAGCGCCAGGCTGTGGGATGATGGTGTCATTCCGCCGCAGCATACGAGGAGGTATCTGGGACTTGGGTTGAGGGCGGCGTTGGGAGGGAGGAATGAGCAGGCGCCTAGGGGGACGAAGTTTGGTGTTTTTAGGATGTAATTTAGCGGTGGTGGTGGAATTCGATTGTTTAGTTCTTGCTACGGGAAACCACTCCCCTGCTGTACTGCAATTCATTGTTGTGAATAGCTTCATCCTTTTGCACCGGCTACAGCAAGCGGGAGCTCCCCCCGGCGACTTACTCCACATCTCCGAGCTCCACTGAACCAAGGGCCCTACAGCCGGCCCCCACTACGCCCCCATCCCGCTCCGGGGAAGAAGGGGCTAAGTGCGGGGAAATGGAGAACTTGAGAACAAAGTGGGGAGTCCTCGTGCGGGGTAGGTGGAGCAGTCATTGTTTGGTTCAGGCTCCCGACGCCCTTGACATCTTGGAGGGCACCTGGAAACGAAAGTGAGAAGAATGTGAAGAGACGAAGAAAAGACAAATGTCAGAAAGCAAAGTGGATCTGACTATCCAACCAAGTTCTGAAGTGTAGGTGATCGACAAGAACGAAAAGGTCCCGGGTGCAAACAGCCCGAAGGCGAAGATCCTTTGCGGTCAGCTTGCGGTCAGTCAGTGTTCTGAAACATCTCCCCATTTCCCCGCCTGGATGTCAGTCAGGTACTGTGTAGGTACGGATCTGATTGCTCCCTGTGCCTGAGTGCCCGACCTTTTCGGACGGAATGTCGGGAAGCTTCGGTTGAGGTGAGGTGTCAGCTGCTGTGCAGAATCTGAGAAGATTTGCCTGTTGTTCGGAGTTGAGAGACTCGATCATCGGGTTATTTGGGACCGATACAGAGGTGAAAGAGGGGGATATGGCTAAAACTGTGAGGTTGGTGATACGCTATGGCATTGCCCTAGCAAATAGATTTTGGGAGATGGTTGGTCTAGGCCTGATCGTCGTCCAGATTTTAAAGATTCGGTTGAGGTTGTGCCGAGAGTTCTAGACGTGTTGTAGAGATAGGCGATGGGCTGCTCAGGGAGCTTGCATATGCATATCTGCCCGGAGCTGAGGTGTAGTAGGTACCGTATAATCTCGGGGCATAGATTTTGACCTTCCCTGGAAATCATGCAGGGTCTGCAAGTATACTATACGAATATATACTTTTTATGCCCGGAAAAAATAGTAGGGGAGACAGCGTAAGAGCCCGGAACACTATAAATTCGATTCTTCTAATACCCTATCTTTTCCCCTATCTTTTTCTCCTATCCTCTCTTTCCCTCCTATAACCATCCCCTACAACAAAACTCCAGCAATCCAGCTATAGCAAAGATGAAGTTAATCCTTAGCGATATCGATCTTGTCTGTAAGTAAACAAAACCTATAATATTGAAGCTCTCTCTCTCTAATTCGCTTACCCTATTCACAAACGTTACAAACGGCTACCCAAACTCCTAACAACTCGTTAAGCATACTAACTACATCATCGTTCCATAAATACCCTTATCTCCTAACGTATTAGAAGGCCTTACTCTTATAAATATAAATAAACGAACCTACTTTAATTAAATTCGTAATAAAAGCTGTAAAAAGATTGAGCGCGAAGTTAAATTTAAAGGTATTAATAATGAGAGACTCTATTCGCACGGGAATAAAACTCTATGCGCACGGGGATCTACTTTTTTCCACTATACATTTCCCTAACCCTACCTTCTCCAATTGACTAAATGTACCTTTTGACTCTAATAGCGCATTCGTGTTCCTGACAGCGCATTCGTGCTCCTGAATAGAGCATTCGCTCTCCCAACAGCGTATTCGTACCCTTGAACAGAGCATTCGCTCCTCCAATAGCGTATTTGTACTTCCGAATAGAGCATTCGCTCCCCTAAATAGCGCATTTGCTCCCCTGATAGCACATTTGCATCGTGACATATGGTAATTCAATTGTAATACCGGATTTCTTCCGCAAAAGCGATCGAAATAATAAAAATAATTAATATGCGATAGGGATTTATATACGATAGCGATTACAATTAAGTATATGATAATAATTGTAATTAACGTTATTCAAAAACGATGTTCGTAGGTACAAATGCATTGTCAGGAATGAAAATGCCCTGCGAATATGATGTTACGAAGTGCAAATGCGCTATCAGGAATGAAAATGTCCTGTGAATGCGCTGAGGTACTTTAGTGGAACGGGCGCGGCGGCAGGGTTAGGATTATACGTGGAAGAAAAAGTGGATTCCCATACAAATAGAGTTTTATCCTCGTGCGAATAGAGTCACTCTTAATAATATCTACTATTATATAACTAAACTAAGTAAATACTAATATAAATAGGACAACTACTTTAATATAGCTCGCTAGTAGCAAGAAGCTAAAGCGATTACTTATATATATATTGATATTATTGAATATATTAGTAATAAATCTACTAATTCTAATAATAATAAAATTAATAATAATAAAAAGGATAACAAACTTTAATTTATCTATTATCTAAACTATTAGTTATAATTGCTAGCTATTAATAATAATACAAATTATTTATTAAATTACTGGATGCTAATAAATCAAATTGCTAGTTACTAATAATATTATTAGTTACTAATAATAATTTAGATTGTTAATTATTCATATTATTATTATTCTTATTATTCTTATTATTAGCGTTACTTATCGTATTACTTCAACTATTTAATAAGGTTATCTTTATTCCCTAATATAAGCAATTTACATTACTTATACTAATCTTTTAATTTTATCTTCTTAAACTAATTATAACTAGACTTCGCCCTCTCCTCTATCTATAATTCAAAAGCAACGCCGTTATCTTTAATAACAAGAATAATTTTAAAATTATCAACTCTAATAATAATATTAATAGCATCCTCCTAACGACGCTAATTAATAGTATCTCTATTAATCTCTTTAATATTAATTAAATAATCTTAATTACTATTTAGAAGGATAAATATACTATTATTTTTAAAAAATTTAATAACTATATCCTTTTTATTGGTTTACAACGTTTTCTAATAACGAAAAACAACGTAAATAACTATAACCCTCTTATTAGAAACGGACTATTATTTACCCAGATTATCCTCCTCCTAATCTTTTACAACTAATTCTATTTCTTTTTTAATAACTTCTTAAACAACGAATTAATAACTATATCAAAAGGCTAAAGAAGGTTAGTAAAGCTACTAATAATTATAGTTAGTACTACTTTATAAAATATTTCGTCTCTAAATTTATTATATATTCGCTATATATTATAAAATAGGTATATATCTATAAATAATAATAACTCTTACTTAATATTATCCCTAATAATAGCTGCGAACTTATTATTAAACTAATTAAATAATAACTATTCGTTTTAGAATACTACTTTAGTAAACTAAACTTTAATATTAACAACATAGAGCAATTCTTCTTCTTTCTATACTTTACCCTCTCTATAAAAATAATAATTAATTTAAAACGAACAATATTATTTACAAAAATATACAAAATCAAAATAGCTTACCGTTTACCGTATTTATTACGGTTAATTTTACCTATAACGGATTTACTACTTTTTATATATGTTTGCTGCAATACCCTAACTAGCCTATAATGATAGTACCAGTACAGGGTTGCTACAGTAAACTATGCACTTGTAGCAGAGCGGAGCAGAAGCGGTAGAAAGTACGACAGCAGTGCTGAAGGACGTAGTTGCAAATACAATAGAAGGATGTTGTAAAAGAGGTCTTAGAGAGGACTCTGCTTTCAAGACAGAAGGTTACAGTGGACTCTGCACTGTGAGAAACAACTATTATAGTGAACTCTGCACTATAAGAAAAGAYTATATTGTATTGCTTGAGTTGTGCTTGCTTGCTTAAGGARTGACTAACTGAAGGAGAGGAGAGGTCTCTATATACATGAATATTAAGCATCTAGAAGCTTCTGTTGAATCTTCTGATGACAAATCAGTCTGGAAGAAATGCTGACTAAACTATAAGACTCYAGAATACAGTGGTAGAACCTCTTGTATTCTAGTACATTCTGTGGGGACTGAGTCAACTGATTCCGTAGAGGGAATAGTTTAGTCAACCTTCTATACCTCAAGGTAGTACAAGGTAGTTACAAGGCACAGTACTAGCTACACGTTAACAATAATAAAATAAGAACTTACTAAATTAATTACAAAAAAAGCACTACTTTCTTAACTATATTTCCTCTGGATAAATTGTAATATATAGAATAATAAATTTTCGGCAGAACTATACTATTATAACCAAAATATTATCTTATTTAATAAACTGAAACTTTTTATATAATTAATTTTCGAACTCTAACTATAGAGGTTTATTGTGACAGCGCTGGCAGACTAGGTCTGGATATCATACACGAGGTGGCTAGGGGAAGGCTGTCAGAACGAGGTACATGGAGGTTTCTAGGCATAGCGTAGACCAGAGAATGCACTCCATTCAATTGGCCATGCCAAGATAGGAGGTAGGGTGGACCCTAGTTCGTGAAGGTGTTTGTTATGTAGGTGAAGGCGATGCGAGTGAAGGGATTAGCTGTCAACGACCCGCATATAGGTCCCACTGTCGCTTGTACAACTAGGGTATTTATTCAGGTCTGCACGCTTGTAGGTAGTTCTCTCTCTTTTCTTCTCCTCATCTTAAATCTTCTGTCATAGATGGTATCTTAGCTTTGCTTTCAACTTTTTATACTAGCGCCCTTGCATTTACCCTCTCAAATAATACAAAGTAATATCTCTTCTTGCCTCTTCCACCAATATTATATAGTAGGAACTAATATTTTAAAATACTTCATAACCTCGTAAACAAGTACGTTGCAATACTTATTAATAATATAATTTTAATTATAAATATAGGAGCTATTATAACGATAATTACAATGGTGGCAGCGTTATTTAAGTAATTTATCGTCATCTTCACTAATAATAAACACTTTAATTTGTACTAAGTACGTTAAAACCTATTTAAATTATTAGTACTAACTCTACTAATAATACTATAATATGACCTTACTAACCTAAATTTTAAATTCGTCAGTATAATACTGTTCGACTCTTATCTTAACCTTACCCTTATAATACCTTCCTTTCACAACCTTTACGTTATATAATTTCGGCTTAGGATTAGGACGCAATTTTATACATTATTAACTTAATAGAAATAACGGAGGACGAACTAAGGGAACTAGGGAAGGAGGAAATACTAAGAGTAGTACCTAAGCTAATTATATTAATTATATTAGGATTATTAGGATTACTAGTGCTAGTACTAATATTGGAGGTAGTACTACTTTAAGCACCTCTCACTCCCAAATCCCAGTATCTGTATTAAAATAGAAGCTCCTAATACATGGATTCATCTTTATAACGTTTAATACTAAGAAAATATTACGAGATTAACGGCAACGAACTCTATAGAGGGCAAAAGAACGAAAGAAGGTTATAGAGGAAGGTTATAGGGCTTGAGAAAGAGAGCTGGAGGGTGGGGATATTCGAAATCATTGTTTTGTATAGAAATTTTGGTGGGCATGAATATTGCAGGATGCTTGCAGACCCTGCCTGATTTCTAGGGAAGGTCAAAATCTATGCCCCGAGATTATACGGTAGGTGGAGGTACGTAGCGGAAGTTGTTGAGGTTGTGTTTGAAAATTTCATCTTCTTCCAGGTACCAAAAGTTTGATACAAGAAAACAGGATATCTTCCAACGTCAAGACAACTTCATCCTTTGTTGTTGTTGGACCTGGAACATCTCGAGGTCAGGCACTGACGCCATCGAGGGTAAGTTGGGATCGACGCTACCCCGCCAAGCTCTCTCCCTAGCTCCATACTCTCAAGCTGTCACTTACACATTCTTCCAACCCAACAGAAATAACTCGAACAACGAAGACACACCTCCAACTCTTGAGCTCCAAAAGACCAGTTCAAAGACGAGAGACAAGCAGAAACCCATCAACACTTTCACAATGGCGACCCGCACCCTCCCCCGCGCCCTCCGGGCCAGCACGAACATCCTCCCCTCGAGCCAAAGAGCAGCCTTCCACCTCAGCGCAACCCGCCTCCAAAAGAAGAAGAACACCACCGCCCCTCCCCCAGGCGCCTTCGCCCGCACCGACGACTCCATAACCGTCGAATACCCCGAAGACTCCTCCCAGCTTCCCTCTTCACGGCCAGTGGACAGCGGCATCGGTCGAGCTGGGCAGAATGTCTTCCCGACGCTTGCGACGTTTTCCCTCCAGGGGAAAGTGGGCGTGGTGACGGGTGGAGCGAGAGGGTTGGGGTTGGTGATGGGGCAGGGGATTGTGGTTAGTGGTGGGGATTTAGCTATTGTTGATCTGAACAGTGAGTTTTGTCTTTCATTTTCTCAGTCCTGGCGAGAGATGGAAGAATTTGTTAGACAAATGCCGTTGGACGAGAAATTCGAAATGGAAGTGGTGAAGAGAGAGAGGGTGGCGAAAGTGAACTAAGGGTGAAGAACGAGAAGAGAGAGACAACGGGCAGGATGAAGTGACGATGAAGGCAACCGAAACTTCAAGATAAAGCTGACAACCTCCTCACCAAAAACAGAAGAAGAAGCAACCAAACAAGCCCAAAACATCGTCGAGACCTTCAAGAAGGATTATCCTTCCGCCAAGAAGTCCGTATCTTTCTTTTCCTCCCCTTCCCCCCCTTTACCCCATTCCTCCTTCCTCTCGCCCCTCTCCTCTTTTCGTTACAAGACTAACGGTCACAGAATCCCCAAAGTAACAGCTCACTACGCCGACGTCTCCGACCCCGCCTCCGTCGACACCTGCATCGCCGAGATCATCGCCGAGCACGGCAAGATCGACAACCTCGTCACCTCGGCCGGCTTCACCGAGAACTTCGAGGCGATCGCCTACCCCGTGGACAGGTTGCGCAAGCTCTGGGGCGTGAACGTGGACGGAACTTACTTATTCGCAACAGCAGTAGCCAGGCACTTGGTGAGTTTACCTTTCTCCTCCTCCTTTTCCTCCTTCTTCTTCCTTCTTCCTCTCTTCACCTTGCGCCTCACCTTGTGCTAGACTAGGGGGCCCACTCAGAAACCGTAAAATCTTACGGTCATGTCATGTCTTTGCTGACCCTGACCCTGTACATATGTAGATGGACCGCTCCTCCCCCGGCTCCCTAGTATTCATAGGCTCCATGTCCGGCTCCATCGTCAACGTGCCCCAACCCCAAACTCCCTACAACGCCTCGAAAGCCGCCGTCCGCCATCTGGCCGCCTCTTTCGCGGTAGAATGGGCCAAAGCTGGGATCCGCGTCAACTGCATTTCCCCCGGTTACATGCTGACGGCTTTGACAAAGAAAATCCTGGATGAGAACCCGGACTTGAAGGAGAAGTGGACTTCGCTGATCCCGCAGGGCCAGATGGGTAACCCTGAGGATCTCATGGGTCCGGTCACGTTCTTGTTGTCGGATGCTAGTCGGTATGTGACGGGGGCGGATTTGAGGGTTGATGGGGGGTATACTTGTACTTGAGTTGGAAGTGGGAGGAGTGAAAATGAGTTGGGAGGGGTTGGGATGGGATGGGATGGGATGGGATGGGATGGGATGGGATGTGGTGATGTGGTGATGTGGTGATGTGGTGATGTGGTGATGTGGTGATGTGGTGATGTGGTGAATGTGGTGATGTGGTGAGAGGGGGAAAAGTTGTGAGAACGTGATGTTTTGAAGATTACGTACAGAAAGTGAGGAAAATAGGTAAGATGAGTGATGGGGAATATTTATGAGCAAGCAAAATCAAACAGAAGTGTCTTCATCTGTGGATCAATGGGCGTGGGCATCTTTGCGATGACCCCTTATCTGGCGTTATGTTATCAATTTAAGTGCAAGTGATGTTTCGTTAGACCGGCAATGACATTAGATATCTATGTGGATAGACAGGTGCTCGCAACTTCTCTATTATCAAGCTCTCTACTGAAGCTCAATGTTCTTGCATCTTCTGCTCTGTTCCTCGGGGGTTGTTTACAAAAAAAACTGTACGGCAGAGCCTCCCAACATTCCCCCTTGCAAGCTGCACCTATGAGCCCACTTCTGGTGTACACAGCTGCTGCATGAGATGCTGTGAACGGGCCCGGACTTTTCCTTCCTTGCTCTACGTCCAGTACCATCATAATGCTTGACATCCGATGATGATGATAATGACGACCTACCTTGTCCGGCCTTCCCGCCCCTTGTCTGTCCTTCGTTGCTTCGCATTAGTCTTCCCACATCCCGGTCTGTGTGAGTGTCTTGTGCCTTGTGCCTGCGTTAGGCGGAAGTGTGACCCCCACTCTCATTTTACCTTCCCTTCATCGTGATGACAACGGGACGGTGGTTCTAATCAAAATGTGATATATGAGCCGCACAATTGTGTGGTGAAACCCGGTTGGCCCGCTGGTCCCATATGTAAACGTCTGACGTTGAACCGCCGAAAGAGAACGAGCTTCGTCAGCGAGTGTCCCTTATTCGGGGACCTCCCCCCACGAGAACTTGTTGGAAGCAACCACACCGGGGAGAGCTTCGTTTATACACGTGTACGATCTTGGCTGCCCTGGCATATGCACGTAGCCTTTGTTGGTGAAGCAGCTCAGCCAGCCCTACTTCCCCCACCGCGAGCAAGAAATAACAACGTCTAATAACCCAGTATATGCTATACCTCCCGATTATGTTTCCATATTCGATCAGTTTTTTCTGGCATCCACACCGGTCAGCAGGAACGAGCGTCTGAATCTTCGGTATCAACTTAGCCTCGGAGACATTATGTAACATCGGTCTGGGTAGATGCGTGCTTTTGCTGAGCTCGAGTTCGGATCGTCGACACTTAGTTGCACGTTGAGGTTAACCTGACATTGCCAAGCTCCTTCATCGCGCTTCTTCCTTGGTTCTCCCCCTGCTAGAGGTAGCGTTCGGGAATCTTCTTCTGTGTCCTCCCCGGCTTGTGGTATATGGGATGGGCCGCGTTTGTCGACTTAACGGGCGGCTGAGGCCGTTTTTCGTCCGATTTCCCCATGTTTACCAAAGTTTTGACATCCCAGCCGTCGTGTTGCTGGAACGCAAATATCTCGTCGCCTCTACGTTTACCCTGAAGGGCGCTTGCGAGGACAGGGGATTCCGCGATTATAAGCACATAACCGTTGAACCTGCTTGCCGGAAATGGTGTCGGTCCGAACCAAGATCAGCCTCCATCGTAAACATTCTCCGGCTGACCTGATGCGGGATCCCGACGGATATATGACAGAGGTCAGTGGCCGATGGTGCGGGTGGCTGTTCCTTAGCTATGTGGCCTCGGTGATGCAGAAGCGAAAGAAGGCAACCCCTGGACTACGCCGGGAGCGACGAGATCCGCACACCATATTTTCTGGGCACGCAGAATTTGCGATGACTTCCAAAGTCTGGACCTCTTTATCGAAGGCAAGACAGGAAGGTTATTCCGATCACGCTTGATAATTGCCCCTTGTAGCCGTCGAATGGTACCTCGCATTGGCCGGCGGACCATTACTTTGGATGTATTCTCGGGGTTCCTGTTCAGTCGTTATAATATGGACTAACCTCCCAATGCTTTCTGCAATGCTTGGGCAGCGTAGCATCCAAGGGCACGGCTTGTCAGAGCGTTATCCAACGTGACAGGTGGATATGTATGCGTTTTCAACTTCTACTCTACCGAGATGTTAGTCAAAACCGCCAAAGGATTTCTCGGGCAAGTTCAAGCCCAATTTGTCGGGTGACATGGGCCCATTCCTCTGAGAGGATAGGCAAATGAATGGCTTGTAAGACCTCCGCCGGGGTCCATCTGCGAATGGAAATCGAAAGTTGGTAGTACAAGGCCGGAGGGGTAGGATCGCATAGCGGACCAGCTTTCAACCGGTCAAAGGGAAGAGTTGGACAAGATTTGGTGATTATCATATGCGCGGGCTATAAGACAGCGTGGAAAAGATGGGAGCGGATGTATGTTGGCGGCTCAGTGAATACGAACCAGCCATTGGCCTCCGGTTTCTGAGGGGTACATAGGAAAAGCGTTTCCGTATATCGGGTGAGCTACCCTGAAAAGACGGATCTGAATGAATCTTCCTCTTCGGGAAATTGTTTGCATGGCGGGCAACCGCAGAAAACCCCGGTGAGGATCAGCTTGTCGACGCAGGAACAGAAACGCCGGTGTAGTCATCAGGTGAAAGTCGCTGACCCAGTGCTTACCGGTCAAATGGGATGGGCTCTGATTTTATAGAAAGAGTTTGACTTGTACCGGCACTCGTGAGATGATGATGGCTTTGGGCAATGTACAGCATCGGGCATCTGATGGTGATACGGTGGAATGATGAGCCATAATTGTCACCAGGATGCTGTGAATCAAGTCGACGTTTTGATTGCTCAAACGAGACATCATGATCTTCTGTCCCTAGGTATCACATAATGCCGCTTTGATATGGGGCCAACTTCCATGTTGATTCGACGACAGGTCGTGGGAAGACTGACGACTTAGAAGGAGGACAACACGTGGAGCTGTATCGGACCGTCGAACTCGCAGCACGACAGGGCGATACAGTACGTAGGTCTGCGAACGGGGGTCGTGACACAAGGTTCGAATATATTGCATAGATAGGTGGGGGACAGGCCTTCACTGGTCGCTTCCACGGGTCCCATCACGATGGTGTGCCGGTAGGCGCTTGTTTCCTTTTCAGTCCGTGAACCCATGCTTTAAATCAGCCCTGCAGATTGACCGGTCGCTACTGTCGCTCACCGGCGTTTGAAGAACATCAGGACGAAGTGGCCCGGAGTACTGGGTACCATGGCGTGTTTCTGAGCCGCTCGGTCTGCAGGCGATAGGGATGGAAAGTACTGTTAATATAACTTGAGTATGGTGTTGGGAGAGGGAGAGAAAGCTGCTTCCGCCACTGAGGACTTGCTCCATGGCGTGACCTATAAATGAGACTTGTCGCAGCTGTGGTGAGACTGGAAGGCATCATGCTCGACTCGTTCATTCCTTGCACTGGCAAACATATATATGGAGCATCTTTGAGCGGTTCCTCGGTGCTCCCACGACACACAAGGAGAACTCTTTCCACAGCAGTGAACCTCGCCGGCCTTCAGAGACACCAGAACCAAGAGACAGCAGAACCAAGAACCAACCACAGGACTGACAGCACAATGGCAATCGATCTTCAGCCATGGCTGGATGGCATTGATGCCAGCATGGTATTTCACCCAGCTAACGCCTTTGTGATTTCCTGCGGCACCGTGACGCTTGACCTCGGCCGCGGAAAGGTGCTGTTGATTTGGAACCGGAACCTTCAAATCTTTCAGCTGCCCAAGGGCCGAAGAAACATTGACGAGCCCATGCTCAACGCGGCTCTACGCGAGACGTACGAAGAGACTGGAGTGCGGGCGACGCCGTTGAAGCTCAACATTGCTACGAGAGCAACACCGCCTACCGTCGACGAAGGAGTGGATGGGGCACCACAGAAGAGCCCCCAAATCACTGAAGGACACATGAGCACCGAGTTCGTCGGTGCCTGCCTCTATCCAGACCCGCAGTCGGATACCAAAGCGCTCAAAGCTGTCTTCTTCTTCGTGGCAACGGCTGACTCGACAGCCACGGGAGAGAGTGGGACGCAGGAGGCATATGAAAAGCTCAAGGCTTCCTGGGTGCCCATCTCGGAGGTGGACCAGAAGCTTCGGTTTGCGAGCGAGGTTGCTGTGGTGATGAAGGCGGTCGCCGATATTAGGAAATCGGGATACACCATCATCAATAGTGCCTAGCTGAGGCCTATCGTTCGAAGTGGTGGACTTGGAAAGATTGTGATGTTGTAGAAGGGGATATTTCATTTGTGAGGCGCCTTCCAAATTTTTAGGTCACGAGATATGGGCTGAACAAGACTGAATAACTTTTCAGGGGGATGCATGGTGGTGGTGATGATAACGGTGATGGTGGTGTTGATGGGTTTTGGGTGTTCAGGCGAAAGAGACTGTGAAAAGAATGGGAAAAGGCCGGTGGGATTCGTGGCTTCGTGCTATTTGTTTTTAGAACGCGCTGTTTTTAGCGATAAAGAGTGTAATTTGACATCCAGATCGTCATCGCAAAGTGACTTTCCACTTCCAGTCCATCTTATCTGATCAGATCGAGACGCAGATGAAGCCTGTCATGTGTCACCGATGTCAATCTCTCCTCGGGAAAACAGCTGAGTGTAGGTAATCCGAAATTCGAAAAAAGACAGACGGGTCGGCATGGAGGGCGGGTGCTGAGGGGGCCGCCTGACTTATGAGGGTGAGACGGGATGGTGTTCAGTTGTGGTGTTGTTGGTTGATTGGAATTGGTTGAAGAAATGGAGGAATGGGGGAAAAGAAATGCTCTTGGCGTCGAATATCGATTTTTGGCCCTGAGATGACCGAGACAACGGCGGCACATGATTGGCCAGGTGTGGTCGGCAATTGAAGTCCCGATTGAAGCCATCTCCTTCTCGAAGACGGGCGGGAAGGTGGGGTTTCGGGAAGCTGTTCGGACGTGCTGGTGACATCAGAGGAGAAGGAAGCTACCCCGCCTTTTCATCGGTGCACCTGCCGTGTTGCGCCGCGGCTTGCGATGGTGATTATTGAACATAAACAGTAAAGATCCCGAGCACATAAACACTCAGGACTTTTACATATAAACTCCCCAGTTCCCCATCAAGGTACAAGGTATGCCTGCTCCCAATCAGTTCCGTCTTACGGCTTCCGTGCCATCTGCCACCTCTGCGAGTCTTTCTTCTGTATCGCGACCCAGCGCCTATTCACGTCTTCTGCATAGCTCATCCCAAGCTGCTTCAGCCAGTGCTGCTCTACAGACCACTGCGCATCCACGACCCGTCTCTGCTCAATTCCTTGCGAATACCCTCATTAACAAACCGGCACCCGTGCAAACAGCCAAAATGTCCACCATGCAAGCCTGCCACGGCCACAACGAGGCCTGGTAAGTGATGCGCCTACCATTGCATATCCTGAAAGCCACTAACAATAAGACTGCCAGCTGCAACATCCCTCCTGTCGTCACCTCCGGCTACAGCCCCAAGGGTTCCTATAGCGAGTACGATGGCCTGAAGACCTATGTCACCGGCCCCGATGATGCCACCAAGGGCATCGTCGTCATCTACGACATCTTCGGCTACTTCGACCAGACGATCCAGGGCGCCGACATCCTGGCCACCAGCGACGACCACACCAAGTACAAGGTGTTCATGCCCGACTGGTTCAAGGGCGAGCCCTGCCCCATTGAGTGGTACCCTCCCGACACGGACGAGAAGAAGAAGAACCTGGGTGCCTTCTTCGCCAAGAACCCTCCTCCTGCCGTCGCCGAGAAGCTCCCTGCCTTTGTCAAGACCCTGAGCGCCAAGCACCCTAACATTAAGTCCTGGGGTATTATCGGTGTAAGTTCCTCTCCTACAGTATAACGTACCCACGACAGCCTAGCTGATACTGAATTGCAACAGTTCTGCTGGGGCGGCAAGGTCGTCTCCCTAATCACCGCCAACGCCGAGACCAACCCCTTCTCGGTCGCCGCCGAGTGCCACCCGGCCATGGTCGACCCCGAGGAGGCCAAGGGCATCAAGGTGCCCCTGATCATGCTCGCCTCCAAGGAGGAGCCCGACGACAAGGTCAAGGAGTTTGAGAAGAACCTCAGCGTGCCCAAGCACGTCGAGACCTTCAAGGACCAGATCCACGGCTGGATGGCGGCGCGCGGCGACTTGAAGGACGAGCGCGTCAAGAACGAGTATATCAGGGGATACAAGACTATTTTGGAGTTCTTTGGCAAGAACTGGAACTAAATGATGGACATGTTGATTGATGTAGATGGATGATTTGATGACCTGATGATTAAGAATACTAACTAATGACTGGTCGAGCCATGAATGTTGTGGTAGGAATGTATTGATGTGTGCAACGTTTGTGCCCATCTAATAACAATTGGCGTGGTGGCAGAGTGGTCTAATGCGCAAGACTAGAAATCTTGTTCCTTCGGGAGCGTCTGTTCGAATCAGGCCCACGTCGCACGATGATCACAAGAAACCTCTTTTTTTCCCTTTTTTCCGTGGTTTTGGTTCATGTTCTCGTTCTGGTCATTTTATTTCACCTTCTGTCTTGAAGTTTCTTTTGCAGCACAGAAGTGAAAAAAGAGCATCATGATATGTTTCGCTACATCTTGTATTGATGTTGCACTGTTTTGCATTTCGAGTCCCATGATCGCCCTGTCGAAGTTACACTTTATCAAATACCAAGTACATGATAAGGTAAATTATCACCAAGTTGTCCTTTGAAAGTTCCTCTTCATCTCGCGGGCGCGTGGTGTTCTAGCAAAGACGGAATTTGGGTACATGGCAAAAACGGCAAGTGTCAGGATTGAGGAGTTAGTTATCCAAAATTTGTTTATTTTATTGTTGGCCATCGTGATCTCTACGAAGCCGGGTATCAAATGTTTTTGTCTTGCTTCTTTCCCTCTATTGTCCAGAGAGGAGTGTATCCTTCAACTTCCAACCCCCGGCAGACCATACTCAACTCCCCGCCAAACGGACTCCCAACATGATGCTCAAATCTTCACCTACACAACACTCCCACCCGGCGGCGCCGTCACGCCCGCCCACTTCATCTGCTGCGCAACCTTCCTCTGCTCCTTCTCCCGCTTCCTCGCCTGGCTGATACTCACCGTCGGCTCCCTCGCCTTCTCCACCGCGTGCGCGAGCGTCTCCTCCGTGACCCTCTCCAGCGCGAACCTCCCCAGGTCTCCGCGCCGCCACGCCTGCACCACCCAGTCGGCCGCGTTCTCCAGGTTCAGCTCCGACCCTTTTCTCAGTTTACCCGTGCGCGTCGCCACCGCCCTGAGGAACTCATGCACGTCGTTGGTCGGCTTGCCCAAGTCAAACTTGCGCGTGTACAGCTTCGGGTCGACGAGATTCAAATGATACAACAAATAATCGGCCACCGTGACGGAGGGGATCACGCCGTCTTTGACGCATCCCACCAGCGCGAGCCGGAGCATGTCCTCCGGGTCCGAGACGTACGGGATGAAGACTCCCGGCGTGTCCATGATGAAGACTCCCTCTCCTAAGCCGGCGCTGCTGGGATCGTCGGCCGATTCGCCGGCTATGATGCGCACGGGGGTGCCGATCTTGCGGGTGACG
>RANY01000824.1:0-15979 GCA_009805235.1 Neurospora pannonica FGSC 7221
TCTAAATGTCAACAACGTCTCCCTCCATCCACATGCCAAACCTTCGTCCGTTCTTCGGAAGGTCCCCTCCAAGGACCCTGGACTGGACTCTGGAGTGTCTGGCATGCCCGAGATGGCTCAAGCCATCACGTTCTATTGCCGAACAGCAGCTTGTGGTGCGAATGGTGATGGCCCAGACGAAACTAAGTGCTTGAGCCATCTCGGGCATGCCAGACACTCCAGAGTCCAGTCCAGGGTCCTTGGAGGGGACCTTCCGAAGAACGGACGAAGGTTTGGCATGTGGATGGAGGGAGACGTTGTTGACATTTAGATTGAGGTGGTATTTGGTGGTAGTTGGGGATTGAGTTCTGACTTGGGACCAGGGCACGGCGGCTTCATCTTGCAGCATCGCCCGTTGCCGTTGGGGGGTTCTGGACGGGGAGTGTGGGTGTGTGGCCGTCCGTATCTCGATGGTTGCCGTCCATGGAACCGCTGTAGATGTCTGCATGTGGATGTCCAGGATGTTCAGGGCTCGCAGTGGTTGCGACTGGCCCGAATGGCAGATGAATGTCGTAGTGAGCGCTCTCGGTGATGCAGAGAGGTGCAGTGCTAGAGTGGCAGAACCGCAGAAGTGGAAGTGGTGAAGGTTGTGCGAATGGGACCATTGCTCTTGCACAATCTGTGAACGGCAGTGTGGTGGGTTCCGTTTCCCTTGTAGGTTTAAGTTGGTTTGAGGAAGGCACCTCACTGTGTACCTGCACTTGCTACACGCACGCCCCTCCTCTTACCGTTTTCGAATGGCCCGTGCCACCCCTTGGCACAAAAAGTTTTAAGAGAAAAAAGGTGAGAGATGAATTTTGAGCTCTCTAAACTCTTTTGCCTGTTTCGAAACACAAGGCTACCTTTCCTCCTCTTGACCAGGCCGCTTAATCTTGAGATTCGATGATCAATCAGAGTGTCACGGTATGTAAACAGAGGGTCTACCTAGCATCGATGTAACGGAGCGCCTTGAGCACTGCGATGAATACTTCATGACTGCGTGTTGTCCCGACTCGCAGGTTTGCAGTCTTTTACGCCGTTCTGGCCGCAGATTCGTCGAGTCCACGATGCAGAATCGGGACAACCAAAAGCGGCTAGTCCAGAACGGGACTGGTCTGGGGAAGGGGTTAGGTAAAGACTCCACTAAACCAAAAGTTTGAGACCTCCGAAGAAGCAGCAGCGATGAGCAGAAACAGACAGATCAAAATGCTTGTACTTTGAAGGAAGGTCCAGGTTCCCTTTTCGTTGCGCGCACGGAGTCATCTGTCAAGCAGCGTTGTTGTGTTGCAACTCTTGAGAGAAAATTACTGCCTTTCCACAATTCCACTCTGGGTCGCCATTTTGCAGCGTACCATCCCTCAACCATCCCTCACACTCACAACCATGGATGGATGGATGGATGCGTCCAATCTTTGCCGTTGCAATTCGCACACTCACAACACAAGCCAGTGTACTTACTCGAGCTACTCTGCAGGTACCTACAACACTAGGTCCAGTACAGCAAAGAGTATCCATATTCCTATTCCACTCTCTTCCCTGGCCCTGGCCAACCCGTGGGCCTTTTTTGGCTCTTGCCCTGGTTTCACTCCGACTCGGCTACTGCTGTCTCTACTACCTTCCAATTCCTCTCTCTTTCCACTCACTTTCCCTCAATATGTAAATTCATTTTCTAAACTTCCTTGTCTCTCAGGCTATTCCCATCTCTTTTGCGCTGGCACCATGGTCGTATCAGCCAATCCCAATGCCCCCTCTTCATTCGTCCAACATGCCCCAACTTACCCATTGACTATTCCACTCTTTCCTCCTTCCCATGCCGCCGCTCTGGGGGACCGTCCAAGAAGAGTCTAGACTAAAGTCACATCCAATTCATCCCATCCACCCAATGTTCGTGCTGTGCATGATGGAACCGTCGACCTCTCAGAGCATGGAGATGGAGTCGAGAGCTGCACCTCTCTGGGTCTGCTAGAGACCGAGTCTCCAACGCGCGTCGTTGATTCCCCTCTAGCTCCCGTCTCCCGTCTCCCGTTGTGGGATGGCTGCTGTTGTCCTATCTTGTCTCCTTTCGTCTTCTCCAGCCTATTGTCTCTTCTTATATATCTCTGGTCCCCGTCCCCCCTCTCCTCCACGTCTGGACCCCGAACTTCTGAACTTCTCTTACAGTTCTAGTCTACTTCTTTCTTCTCATTGTCTTGGACAGACCAATTGGTTTCGTCAATGACCTTGCTGCTTTAACCTCCTCCATATTCGGTCTATATCACCCTATATTCCCATCATCAAACGCTTAGTTGAGCGGTCCTCCTGGAAGTCAAGCATTGAGTTGCCTGTCTTAACGAGGGCTATCCCCCCTATCAACGTTTGTTGTCGTTCGCTATCCCACCCTTCGCTCGAGAACGGCAAACCTCTATCCCCCGGTGGTGACGAGTTCGCCCTATCAAAACCCCAACAAGTTCGACCTTTCGACCCGGAAACCAAGCTTGCCAGCAACTTGTCCCGGAGGACTGGAAAGAATCACAGAAACCTCCTAGCTTCAACCTACATTTTCGCTCATCGTCCCCTTTTCCAATCCAGCAACTCCCGCCTTCGGTCTTGCTTTCTCTTCGGATCCTTCGTTCTAGTGTCATCTCTCGGACGTCAACGACAGATTCTTCACTTGTCCGCCCATCTGCTGTGGACATCTCTTCCCAGTTACACAGGCTGTGCTATCTTCGGGCTGGGTTCCTTGAGTAGAGCAGATCCAGTACACGTTTGGTTTGCCCCTTATCTGGCATCGATTTCTCAGCATGGCTGAGTTAATGGGTTTCATAATACCAAACTTGGACTTTTTATGGTCCACCAAATTCTGGTTTTATTTCCATATCGTTATATGGTATGCTTGACTTGTGCAATTCCAGTCCCACCCAATCCGCCACGCCCCAGCGCGTGCTAACCGCTTCACTCAGGCTTCATCGTTATGTGCGCCTTCTAGTCCACTGTGTCAGCCACTGGACCTACAAGTCCGTACAGCCGAAAAAGGACCCAAAGTTCACCTCGGCAGATGTCACTGTCGTTATTCCCACAATCCACAATCAATTCGAGGAACTGCGAACCTCGCTTGAAAGCATCCTAGCATGCAAGCCCGCCAAGCTCATACTCGTAACCACGTGGAACAAGTATGAGGCGCTCGAAGCAATGGCGGCCACGCTAAGGAAGCCGGCGTGCGATCACCCCATCAAGATCGAAGTCCTTCATGTGGACAAGGCAAACAAAAGACTGCAGGTGTGCAAGGCGTTGGAGGATAACCATGTCGAAACCAAAATCACCGTCATGGCTGACGATGATGTCGAGTGGCCATCGACACTGATGCCGTGGCTCCTTGCCCCATTTGAGGACGACAAAATCGGCGGAGTCGGTACCTGCCAGCGGGTGAAGCGCATCGATGGAGACCTCACAACCCGCATCTACAACTGGCTTGGGGCGGCGTATATTGAGCGCCGCAATTTTGAAATCTCAGCCACCCACAACATCGATGGCGGTACTTCTTGCATGTCTGGACGCACCGGTGCCTACCGCTCGGACATCCTCAAGGGCTACCCGTTCCTTAGTGGCTTCAAGAGCGAGAAATGGGGCAAGTATATCCTCAACGCTGATGACGACAACTATGTCACTCGCTGGTTGGTCGCGCACCAGTGGAAGACCTGGATCCAGTATGAGCCCGAGTGCGAGATCGAGACGACGTTGGAAACCAGCGTCAAGTTCCTGTATCAGTGTTCTCGCTGGGCGAGAAGCAACTGGAGAAGCAACTGGACCAGTCTTGTGCACGAGAGATACGTGCTTACGTGAGTTGAGCCGCTCCCAACCGAACCCTAGCAATACCCTTTTAGGTCACTGTGCACGACTGTGTTGTGTGCACCACCACTTTATTACCCCTGCCCCCATTCTCGACCTTGTTCCCCACCCGCAATAGGCGCCCCTGTCCACCCATACCCCCCTGTCCCTCCTTGTTAACACTCTTCAACAACAGTCAACAACCATGGTGCACTTACGCTCTCCACATCGCAACCTTTACGTCCTTGGCCTTTGTTGTCGACCCGCTCCTGCTCTTCTCATGCTGGTGGGCGACTGAGGGCTGGGATGTCAACGACCGGTACACTCTTTTGGCGGCCGAGATCATCTTCATGTTTGGCTTCACCAAGGTCGTCAAGCTGGTTGGACTCTTCCGCAAGAACCCACGAGACCTTTTCTATTTGCCTGTTTCGATTCTCTTTGGATATTTCCATGGCCTCATCAAGCTATACGCTCTTTTTACACTTAAACATGTAAGTCATTCCGAAATGTCGGCATACGTTGGCGATAAACAAGGCTAACCGAAGACGCCTCGCAGACTTCATGGGGAAGCCGCGCCGATGGTGATGAGCACAATACGTTCCGTCTGCAAGAGAAGCCTCCTCGCAGTCAGACCATGTTGACACCATCTGGACCAGGCTTGGATGACTTGTCTGAGAAGCCTTCAAAGGGTTCTCGAAAGACCGGCGGTGTCACGCAGAGTCGACGCCTGACTACCACCGGCACCTCAGTTTCGCACAACAACTGCGAGCACGCCAACGGCGGATGTACGGTTGCACCCACGGACCTTTCACACTCGTCTTTGCAAGGTTAACGGTACTGGTTTGCTGCTGCTTCCACTGCTGCACCTGCGCGTATAGCTAAGAGCAACAGCAGCCGCCGAATCAGGCGGCAGACCATGGGGGGGCTTGGTCGGGCGGCAATTGAGTCGTCTGGCAGATTTATGAAGATTACGAATTCAATGACTGAATGACGAAAATGAATTTCGTGTCTTCTCTGTCAAGCCGTCGGGATAGGGGCGGGGTGGAAGTTGTGGAGGGCAATGCTTCTGGCAGAACAAGATGCATTGGCCAGCCCCTGTCCAGCGGTTTCAGAGTTTGTTGCTGGCGCTTTTTAAGACCTGGAATATGGTTGTACACAAAAGCATTTGGGTTTGCTGGGAGCTTTGACTCCCTTCTCGGTTTTCTGTTTGGCAGGCATGCGGAGGCGGGGACTGGTTGGGAATATGAGCAACCAAAACTCACAGCAATGGGTGAGACGGTTCTGGGAAAAAGTGTGCATGTTATCTTGGCTTTCTTGTTTTCCCATTTCATCTCTTTACGCTCATTTTGGGATATAGACGGACACCTCGAAAGGGTCATTTGTTTTTTGGTTTTTTCTCATCTACGCCTCGACACAAGGAGGTTAGATGGGAAGTGTGTTTTACAGGATTCATGATTATCCTCTGTGAGCCCTCGAGAGTTGAGGGGCAGAGGCATGGGGAGATTGGAGTATAGAACAGATTCCATGATTAGACTTTTGGATAGAACGACGGGGAAGCTCCCACAACAGCGATATCTGATTTTTACACTACCCGAGACACTACCTCGATGGAAGCCATCTCCCCACCCATGCCACCGCACTTTATCCAGGTGAAGCGTCACAAAGCTGTGCCGATCACGAGCTGGGAGAAGTCGACTTGACAAAGTCTCTGGCCAATCAAAGGCTAGAAAGCTTCCTAATTGGGACATGAGATGAAATGCACGGAGTACCGGATACGGATACAAGGCCCAACCGACCACGACGTGAGTACACGTCGTGTCGGTAGAAGACCGTTTTGACTGTGTTTAAAACATGCTGGCCAGGGCCTCATCATGTCACACAACAGGTCAACTGCAAGCCATCATGCTTCAAAGCAAAAGAACAGGGGCGCTCAACCAACAGGGTGCGTTACACGGCATGGTTGACAGGACTGCAAGGGGAAATACAATGCAAGTCAACAAGCAGAGTCTTGAGATCACATTCCATAAAAGCCACCCCGCTTTTGGCTGATGTTTTAGTCAAGCTTTAATTTTGATCAGTCGATTCAGTTGACGTGATGGTCTTGTAGGCTGGGGTATCCTATCCGTTCCCAGGGATGTCTGTCAATGGTGCAAAACCCCTCGTTATCAGTCAGCCTGTGATGTTGTTATGGCATCATGGAGCAGATATGTTTGGTGGTGTAGGCAGCATGTGAATACTATAGTGTCGGGTAATGGAAGTCAACAACGGGGTCCAAGCTCGGATGGGCCATCAATCCGGATTTCAAAATCTGGAGAAAATAGGAAGAACGGCAAGACGGACATACGATTTCTACACTACATACGGATGCCCCATCTTAATTGCTCCAAATCGCCCCGCTCGAGTTTCGTCCAAGATCGTCCGGCTTTTGTTTAGTTCCCCTGCCCTGGCAAATCTTACCTTTGGCCCTGGTCCCGTCCCCGTCCCTGGCCCTACCGTCACCATCCGCACCCCCCGAACGGACCTCTTGGTGTTTGGTCGAATCAAAATTGCGGGCATGGCTAGCCCAGCCCCTCCTCCTCCTCCCCTTAGGTCCCTGTGTTTCTGGATGAACTGACAAGAGTCGCTTGACTTGACATTTTCATGACTGACACGGGCATCTTGCAGTGACCTCCATTGCAGCGCAGCTACAGTACACGTTATGTACAACACCTATGAGGAGGCGGGCGGGATCGGCAGCCCCGCAAAGAAGAAGAAATTAATTATCATGAGTACGGCTCGACAATCGGCATCAAGCAAGCCAAAAGCGGCAGGGCCATCTTGCGTTTATAGCCGCGGTGAAGCATGACGTGCATGTTCTTCCCGTCATGGGGCCTTGGCCGTGGCTTCGTTAATGGCGGCTTTCAAAAGTCTTCCAAAGTTATGCCTGGTCACAAACTCAACGCGGACACTATATTGACCTCTCATCTCTTGTATGATCATGATTCCAAAGCAGGTAACATGCTGAAGGATTCCAGTCAACAGAAATGGAGTTTGACAGATGTCTACAATCTGTTCGGGCCGAACTGCAGGCACTGCCTGCCTCTGCTGCTTCCTTCCAAAATACGAGATGATCATGAAGGAGGAATGTAGCAGTGGTGAGTACCCGCCTACAGGGACCTAAGTCTACATCATGGCTACAGTACCTCAAAGTTTGAGGCAAGTCCAGTCCCACGACCAAGTCTTGGCATTGACCTCGCAACTTCCTTTCTTCACTCGTCCTCTCCCACAATAGCATCAACGAGACGTCACCATTGCACGAATTTTTCAAATTAGGTGCCTTTCCGCTCGCAAAGTCTTGGAGATAAGGATCGAATGGGCAGGTACAGTAAGTACCTATGCTCAATGGGCGGGCGAGACTGTTTCGTCCTGCCTTGCCTTCCACTTTTCCGGTCACAACTTGCAATTCGAGTCGCTTCGGTTCCAAGCCCACACGAGGCAACCTACACTACTGTACCTAAGAACAATCCTTTCCACCGAAAACACCATGGCTGGTTAAAGCTTGCATCTGTACAGTGTTCCCCTTCTCCGTCCATATCTTGGCCATAGAGGTGTTGATGATTGATCTCGCTAACCGTTCGCTCCTAGCAGGAACCTCCCTCCTTCCTATTCGGCTCTTCACCCCAACGCACTGTTTCGGCTGTTCGGTTACCGCTCCCAGACGTGAGCCTCTAGGCGACGTGTACACAGTAATCACAACAACAAACTCTGCCTCCGCATGGCGCCTCCCCACCCAACCCACGACAGCAACACGCATTCGAGAAATACGTACAATTCGAGCATACCTTTCCGGCAGCGATTGGAGGCAGCAAAAATCATGATACTGGATCCAGACAACGTTTCCTTTGCTGAGCACCAATTACGTCGCCGAAGCTTGACCTTCGGTAGAGTCTGAAAATCGTCGTGGCTTGGCCTTCCTAGTCAAGCTAACTGTGAACGCTAGATCGCGTCAAGAGGGCGTGGGGTGTTACATCGCCCCTAGAACAGCTAATAATCCCAGCAAGCCCAGACACCGGGCCTGCCATTCGCCAATGCGCTGTACAGTAACTGTGGGTGACATTGAATGTCGAAAACTGATGATGTCTCTACCCTTCCATTTCCTTTGTCAAAACGTCGCCCTTCTGCTGAAGGACATTCACGGAAACACTGGCTCTCTAGGCCTCTCACAGGACTTCAGCATGACGCTCAATCGCAGATTCGAGAGCTCGAACCCCGGCCTCACCCACCTCTCCATCCACAAGATGCTTAACCCTTTTCTCTCGGAGCTGCGTCTCCTCAATGGAGACTTCCTGGTGGTGATGGTTGGCGGGGTGGCTTGCAGGGTTCGGAAGTCGCATTCTTCGCACAAAACGGACCCCTAGGCGTGCCTGTGACAGGAGCATTGACGGTGGGGCTCATTTCACATTCTCCGATAACGCGACAAGTTCCCATATGTCATTTCCAGGGCCTGGACCACGACTTCCTTTTCGATCAATGCCGCAAACCGACATCTGACAAGCCTGGTTCTGTCAAACTTGGCGCTGTCGAGCGGCGCTTAAGTGCCAATGTCTCGGGAAGGCCACATGAGTTCGAGGTCAGCACCCAAGAACCCAGCCACTCATGGCGCGTCTAGGTCTGGGTCTCAAGTCTCAACTCTTCGGGGCAGTGTGAAGAAAGTGGTGAAGCAGCGGGGAAATGGGGCAGGACGACAAGAAAAAAAAGTGAGGGGCTTGTGGCCATGGGAGAAGATGCCGAACAAGATTAGTACTATCGTACTCAGGTGAGTTCAAAGTTGAAGCACAAACTCGAGTTTTGTCATTTTCTCCCCGTTTTGGGTGGAGATCGACTCCGTCTGCAGCTCTTAAGATCCAGGAAACCAAGCTTTCCAAAGATGCGGCGCCACCACCATGGTGATTTGTGCTGAAGATTCGTTCGCCATCCTCGCGCCACGCACAGCATCAACTAGTTCATGTCTTACATTTATGTATGGGCATCACCAAAACAGGGACTAGGCGATAGCAAATCCATCTCGAGTGAAAACCGCGATGGCACCTCGTATATGGGACTCCAAGAGGGCAACTTTCCTACCAAGCTGTCCATCACGGTGCTGTCGCGAGCGCTCTGTACGGCCGTACCTGCGACTACATACTAATACAACTTCATCATCGGAAGGCTTGATAACGGCAGTTATGTAGGGGTCCGTTACTACATACCTATATATCGCAAGCTGACAGGGGAGACGTTGCTTGACGCAACAACGGAGAGCAACAGTCACTGAATGTCACGAACGAAAACCATACTAACCTTGACTAATCGTTTTTTGACAGTGTACGAAAACGAGAGGACATGCCTGAACGCAAAAGAAAACAAACCGGAAGCGGGAAGAAGCGAATAGCATCGTTTACCATATTTCGGCAAGCTGTGCGGAGAGCCAGGTGCGAAATCGGCATCGAGACTTAACCGCATGGGTGTGCACACCATCAACCAAATTGCTATGGTGTGATGCTATAGCGTCGCAACAGGTCAAAGGCGATTCATCATACCATACCATACCACACCACACCAAAGCCATAAGAGATTGCTGTGCTTGATAAAGATACAACAATCTTGGTTCTATCCGATGCTGCGCAAGACCAGGCCCCTCACACCACCCTCATCAAAGGGTTGGTAGCATTGCCTGAGGTGGTGAGAAGGTTAACTTTGATCTATCTGCAACAAGCTCGACCGGCTGATGACAGAGCATAATCGTGGATGATTACGCAGGTTCCTATAATGGGAAATCGGCGAAGGGCCCATGATGTCAACAGCGCCAGTGACGTGAAGCACGACAGGATGAACCGGGGCGAGATGTGAGGGCAAGCGAGCCGCAGTTCTGTGCAGCACTGCAGGACCTGACTGCTCTACTACAGGATAATATCAATATACTCTACTGACGAAGTGGTGATGGAACACTTATATAAGCGATGGTGGGCGATTCGACGTCTACAGGTAATGTCCCCTGCTTCTGCAACCCCCCCTTCTAATGCAAGATCGCCGTTAAATGCAAGGAAATTTCGTGCCGGAATTATTTTCCTATACTGGGACTGCAAACTGCAAATTGTAAGGCCTGAAAGCCGGATTTGCAAGTACAGGGGTGCCTTTTTACTGGGACAGAACATTTGGCCCCTGGACCGGGTGGCTTACTCCACTTTTTAGATGGTCAGTTTGCGATCACAGTGGGCAGCGGCTTCTAGAGGGTCTGTGCACCTACCCTTCCTTCTGCAAGATCCCCCTTAAATGAGTGAGAAAAATGGCTGCCCGGATTCCTTGTACATACTAGGGACATTACTGTAGTGCGACTTTGGCGATCTGGTTTTGGGTTGCAATTCACTTCGGAGCTGCGCTGCACTTGGGAGCCCGAACCGTTGCGCCGCCGTCCATCACAATGTCGATCAAATGTTCTATCTATCAAGCTTATCAGGTGCTAAGATAAAACGCCAACCTCGTTGGTGCTTCTTCGGCGGCACACCTGACACAAGGGCAGAGCATTAATCTCGAGGAGATCTTGCGCTGGAGGTCAAGACACGGGAAGTGATGTCTCATCGGATGGCAAGATGAACGAATGTGCACGGCTTGATGCTGAGTACCTACCTGGCCTCTGGCCTCTGGCGCAGAAGGGCGAAGCGAAGCCGACGTAAACGGACCCTACTCGCAGATTCGCTTGCCTGTGAAGGGCGTGTGAGGAGAGAGGCAATTCAAATGCGGACAAGCTGATGGAGACTAAGCCCCGCGGAGGCGGTCCCTCGCCGGCCGGCTGCGGGGTTGTGCCGGGAAGATGCCGGCACCGTGAAGTGGGAAAGAGGACAGCAAGCACGGCAGTTTGTTGTTGAGACTTGAGAAGTTGAGAGTGAGAACCAGGTCATCATAGTGGAGGAAGAGATTGCGAAGCTTTTGGGAGATTGGGCAGGAGAGCCGACAGCGTGCATGCTGTAGCAGATTGCACCGTTGCTCCGAAGTGGAAGTCGATGGGGTTCGTCCGCCGCTATTGCCAAAAGCCCGCAAACGAGAGAAACGAAGGCCAGGGAATCCCCTCCACGAGCCGCACTTTTGTGCGGAGAATCCGCAATCCCGCAATCCGGATCCACAATATACCGCAAGTGGGTTCCGTAATCTGGATCCGCAATCGGTGCAGCGCGCCGTTGTCCGGAAGAGGTTGGGGCCGTAATCGTAGGAGGAGACACGGTGACGACGAGAGGAGGACCACCATTGACGGGCCTGTAACGAACGCGAGAGAGAATGCGACTGGTACGCAAAGGAAGCCCCGCCCCCGCTTGGCCCTACTCCTCCCAAGAAGGCTCCGGGATCCGTACCGGATGGGATAGCACCGACCTCAACGTCCATGACAGTCAGGAAAGGAAAAGGCTGGCCTGTCGGGTTGTTTTTCTTCGTTCCTGATTGAGGGACGGAGATGAAGCTGGGGCAAGTGGAGATGTTTGAATTGTGAGAAACATCTCGACAGCAGAGGGTGGGGAGGGGGGTGCCGAACAAAGATCTCGCTCTTAGCTGCGAAAACGGCAGGCGGGGTGAGATTATCAACAGTTGAAGTATTCATTTCAGGCCTGGCCGCCTGGGCAAGTGCCGCCGAGTGCAATGCTGTGCACTTTTCAGTTCTCTCCTCCGTCTTGTTCAGTTTTTCCTCTCAACCGTTTCGTCTTGCACTGCTGCACTTCTCTCGCTAACGGCACAAACAGAAAGGTAGTTCCTAAGCACGTGCGTCATCACGTCGCCGGGTCGCAAGCTGAGGACACGAAGAGGGTACACAGTGAGGAGTTATGGCGCCAGTAACGTTGTTGATTGGCTTTAGTGGAAGACTGCAAAATGTACCATGTAGGTGCGCTGGTGAAGTCACCGCAGAACCCCCACCGGTCTCACTGCACGAGATACGGTGTTTTGGTTTATTTCTATCTTTTTGTCTTTGAACGTTTCTTCACAGAGGTTGAAGAGAACCTTGAGGACTACGGTGACAGTGTGCTGAGACAACTTGGAAGGAGGGGCGGGACGGCCACGGGTGGCTTGAAACGGTGCGAGTGGCTTTACCCTATTGGCTTTACGTCTTTTTCTATTTCTTTTTTTTCCCTCCTTTTTCCTTGCTTTTCCTATTCTTTGCTTCAGCGCTATTCTGACACCATCATACATGTCTATACCATGCCATTTGCACAGTACATCAGACCCAAGGCGTCCAGATTGACGGGCAAGAAGGAAGACGATCAGACCTAGGGTAGTAACACTGCCGGCAACGCTAACATTGTGACATTGACATACTTCACGATGCTACACAGTGAGGTAGGTAACCAATATCAAAGTGTGTAACTAGGCAACTAACTCTACTATTGAAAGTAACCTGACCTCACCTGATGCTTATGAGGCAGACTGGCAGACAGAAAGGCATACAAACGTCCCCTTGATCCGGCTGTGCCCGGCCAGGTCCGACGACAACTGTTTGGATTTTGCGCAACGGGCCCGGGGATACTCCTTGCTGCCTTCGGACTCTCCTTGAACAGCAACGGCAACATTCGAGGCAGACAACGACAACAGCACAACAGCACACGCCCAGCGCATTAAACAATCAAGTTGGTCCACAAGTCGAAGCTTGCCATATACCGTTACTGCTGACTTCTTGTTACCCAGGGGAACCCTGAAATGGCACCGTACCTCCATCAACGTATGTCTACAGGACACCGAGAAATCCCCCTTTGAACTTCCACCCTCTTTCCCACCCTTCTCCCCCTCTCAGCAATGCAGTTCGACCAAGGTGCCTTACCTTAGTGTCCCACCGGCCTTCCACTCACATCACCTCTCCCACTCTCTCCCACTCAAACTCAAGACCGGTTCAGATGGGGTATCTCAGTCTTGGAAGCCACTTATATCACTCCCTCTCTGTCTTCTCCCGCACCCAGACCTCAAAAAATGGCGGTAGATGCCTTGGAAGGCTTCGTGAAACACGGAAGATGGGGGGGCATATGCAGGCAAAAAGGGGTCGCATGTAAGGGGAGGAGAGAGATCCAGATCCAGGGGAACAACAAGCAACACTTGGCCGACGCTCGTCACGACACGTATAAGGTACATATGTACGATGCGTATAGCGTACCCGTTAGTTTGCCCTTTTGAGACGCAGGTCCGCAGGTTCGCAGGGAAGGCCCCGAGGCGGGCTAGAGGAAGCACTGGACGAGGGCCATGTGTGTGCTCCTGTGCCCCCGTGTTTTCGTGTGAGTTTCGCCGAATCTACCCGTGCTTCTGGCCCGGAACATGCGAGGCACGTTCAGATCTTAGATCGAGAGGGTAGGTTTTTCTTTGGGGGGTTCTTTTGGTACGGTAAGTTGAGGTGAGAGTGGTCACGTAGCATAGTACGCACCCTGTCTATAGATGCCTGGGGTTGATGGCAGTGAGATCTATGAAAACGAAACGGATTGGATAGAGTGGAAGCATACAAAGATGAGGACTATTTCTGGTAGGTATCTGCTCTCTCTCTCCAATTCTCACCTTCGACGAATCTGGACCCATTCGTTGTTTCGTTCGGTCATTCTTGGGAATGGGGTAACTTCACTACACGCATCCACTTGGACCATTCAGTCGGTCTTCCACTCCAGCCTTTTGGGTCCAAAAGAGTTACTATGGGGCGCAGAAATTCATATGAACATCTAACTGGACGTTAAAAGGAAAGTGACATGGATGATGGATGTAAGCGTATTGAAGGTTAGGAGTGCGAACAGAGAGGTAAAACTCTGCTGCATAGACTTCTGTTTGGTGGAGAAAGAAAGAAAGGATGTCATAAGATAGGTATGAACGACGTTTACATGATATTACCTCTACAAATATAGGCATCCTTTGCTTCCAAATCCGTTATGTTTGTTTGCGAGCAAGTCATGTAGTCGGCTACATCTGTGTCCGTGAATTGATGGAAGTTAGCTATATCAAGAAACCACGAAGAGTAACAGGATATTTTGGGACTCCGATCGACCGGGTCATGGACAGACAGGTGACCTAAATGTAATGTGTAACAACTGACAGAATAAACAAAAAGAAAAGAGCGTGCTGTAGCCCCCAATGACTGTGAAATTTGGATTATAGCAACACGTCCTATTGATGCCTGGGTAGTCTCAAGGCGTAACCCTTCTTTCCTCTTTTAGCTTGATCTATCCTATTAACCCATTTTAGATATTCGAAACGAGTAGTGTAGAATGAATATCTAGCTCTCGCTATACACTCATTCCGGGCCACCGAGCGGATACCCAGGGCCCGGCGGTGATCATTCTCGGCACATATCATCATCTATCTCCAGCTCTAAGTCCGGACCCAGTCTCAAGAACAAGATACAGTTGTGCTAAACACACGTTAGCTACTACATCCTGTAAGGTATGTATGTACCTACATCTAACCATCTTCGATATGCTGCACGTGCTCTTCAGTCTAGTCCCCATCGTGCTAGTACGTGTACCGAAACGTTGGCAAAGTCTCCGAACTGTCTACGTTGAAACACAAACTTGCATTTCCAGCTTCGACAAACTGTGACTCCATGATCATGAAGTTTTCCAATACATAGTATCTGCTTAAAGCATGCTTTACGTAAGGTGGGCATGTCATGTCAACGCACATAGACAGTTCTGGCTCGTGTATGGGACTTATGTAGCAGTTTGGCAAGGATGGCCTAAGTTAGGTCCCGGTGTTTTGGGAAAACTGCGGCATACGCAGTAGTAACGCAGTAGTGTGAGGTAGGGGGTACTACTAGATCTTCCCCCTCAAAAAGGGCCGTCAGATTCTGGTTCTCGTTCTGGTTTGTCTAACAGATAGTGTTTCCGTTTTTCATTTTTGCCCCGCGCGTTATGTACTCTAGGAATGATGTGATACAATTCCAATTGAGAACCGAACGGCAAAAAAACCAGAACCGGAACGGAAATCCTCACGTACCAGACTTCAGAAGAAAACGGAGAACTATGAAAGTGGTCAACACCAAGGCTCTCTAGGTTCAGGGGACCACGTCAAAAAGGGCTGAAGGGGGAAGACCCTTGGATCACATCCCTCCCCGATAGTTCCTCTGCGAAACAGGCCTGGACCTTGTTGACGTGGGATGGCGTGTGTCGGTAAGTAGCCTGTTAGGGAAGTGGCTTGGTGGTTCTGATGTGGAAAGATATCCACAGCGAGCTGTGGGTGTCATTGTGTGTGGGGGGAGAGAGACTGCTGTTGTCATACATCCGGTGACGTTTCTCTTTAATTCCCGAAACTGAACGGAGGGCAGATGCAGAAAGGTACCTCACTTGTCGAGGAGCATATACTCCAAAGCCTTCGTTCGCTTTTAATGAATGACTTCCCTCCGTTTGCCATCTTTGCGGTCCTCGAGCCTGCATCTAGCTCTCAGCAATTTACTATGCACTACGTGGAAAGAGACTCGCCAAACTCAACTAGCAAAGGCAACTCCATCCAGATGTCCTGATCTGAGTCGAGGCAGGCCCCAGCCAGTACTCCATCCGCCCGGAAATTAGCATGCGCTGTTACGTAGACTTCCATGTTGCCCCTGACCTTGCGTTGCCGTCAATAGTGTTGATTCTGGGTTATCAGTTCGCAAGATCTTTAGAAACTGTGTGGATCGTCAAGTGTGGGGAGTGGGTTTGGTTTGGTTTGGTCTTGGCTTGTCGACGTCGTTGACAGAAACTGACAATAAAAACGGGCTCCGTTAACTGAGTGGGAACACCTCTTTGTACACTGTGCAGTTTTTGCTGCTCAGAAGAGCAAATTCAGAAAGCTCACGGATACTGTGTGGGAATTTCTCGTCTCGAATGATCGAGATAGGGTAAAGATTAGCGATTTGAAGCTTCCGGGACCTGGCCTGAAGATCGGGATGCTGGGGGTGATTTTGGTGGAGGGAGCCATCTGTTAAATGGGCTGGGCAAGGTGAGAGCATATTTCGGAAGAGATTACTTGCCCACACCCACCAAAAACTTACACGCACCCACCTTTTCAATCTAGCAGCTGACATGTAAAACATACCGTTTTAAGCCGTAAAATTCGTGATCTGTCATGTCTTGAAGTGGGTCAACCCAGTAAATCCCCTGTAAATCTTGTTCTACAGCGGGCAACCAAGCAAATATGACAGCGCCAACCTGGTGAT
>RANY01000825.1:0-15961 GCA_009805235.1 Neurospora pannonica FGSC 7221
CCGGGGGCGGAGCCGGCGTCGCGCTTCTTCATGCGCTGCGCGAGCTCGACGTGGGCTTGCTTGGCGTCGTAGTTCTCCTTGGTCAGGGCTTTGGTGATGACTAGCTTGGACATGTCGATCTTGTTTTGCAGGAGGTCGGCGATGGTGTCTTTGACATATCTGGTGGTGATCAGTTAGCATAATATTGACCAGGGTAGAGGGGTGAAATTGGGAAATGCTTACGCTTGGGCTCCAGGGACGTCTTGGTCGATCAGGATCATTCTAAGAACCTTCTCGATGACTGTCTGGACTAGCAAGCAGTTGTCACGACGAACCGTCTCGATACCCTTGGTGTCCATCTTATCGTACTTCTCAGGCTTGGTCCAGTACAGACCCGCATAACGCTTCTTGTTGATGAGAAGGTATGGGAAATAGACCTTTTCGAACTCCAGCTTGATGGGCTTGATGAACTTGCCCGAGACATACTCCGAGGCATCTTGGCCGAGCTTCATGGCCTCGGCAAGATCCTTGGTTCCGAACTTGACCATGACGGAATCGGTATCACCGTAGATGACCTGAGCGTCGTGAGAGTAGCCATTGGCAATGGTATACCGCTCCTCCACCTCCTTCTTGGTCCTCTCAATCATTTGACGACCGAAACTGGTGACACTACTGGCGATTTCCAAGCAGGGAAGCTTGCCGTTTGTGGCACCCGTCAAACCGTAGACGGAGTTGGCGCTGATCTTCAAGGCCAACTGACGACCGTTCAGCACAGCCTTCTTGAATGGGTCCTTCTCTACGGCCAACTCGCGCTTTGCTTGCTTTCTGGCAGAGAGCAATTCCTCCAGAATTTGTGCTAAGAGACCCTTCCTCTGCTTAGTCGTTACAAACATGTCTCCGTTCGGAGTAAGAATGTAGTCTTCGTCCTTTTTCAAGTTCCACCTCTCGATATCTCGCTTCTTGATGAGCGTCGTGTAACAGAGGTTGTGCGCTTGCATGATGCTGGGATACAGTGAAGCGAAATCGAGAGTGGCAATGGGTACATCGTAGTAGCCTCTTGTGGGCTCAATGACAGTGGCACCTTCATACTGCTCCTCCGAGGATTCGGGACGTAAGTTGGGGATGACGAGTTTCTGCTCTAGAGCCTTGCGGAATAGCTGACTCAAGAACTTGACTTGCTGACCTCTGGCCAAGAGGAAGTTGAACGGCACACCCGTGACTCTTGCCATTTCCGTGTAGTTTTCCAGACACGATAGCTTGTCCATCAACCTTTGTGGTAGATAGGCATCCTTCAAGCAGTAAAGTGCAAGACGTCGTCTGGACTCCGATGTGCCTTCGAACAATTCTGTGATCATGGAATGATGAACGTCTTCTTTCTGCTCCCCTAAGAAGTGTGAACAGACAGAGTTAAGGGTGTAACTCCTCAACTGGTAGTCGCGTTGTACCAATTGGAGCATGTCAAGCTGAAGACGTCCGTTGGTATTCGTAGCCTTGGTGTCACGGTTGCCCATCTGCTTGCTAGAGAAATTCGTCTCCTTTGCCACTGATCTGACCCTGGTACGAGACCAAAAATCGAAATCCTTGACTTTGAGGTGTTTGGCTCGGTCGAGAAGGTATGGGAAATCGAAATTGGCAATATTGTAACCGATGATGATATCCGGATCGACCTGTTCCAGGAAGTTGCGCCATTCGCGGAGCATGTCCTCTTCCCTGTCAAAAGACAGAATCTGGGTAGCCACAATCGGGCTAGTCGTGTCAAGACAGAACACATTCCGGACGAATGGCTTCTTCTCTCCGTACTTTGTGACGATGTTGGCGATCTGAATGACGGAGTCGTGTTGCGGTTCGGGAAAGATGCCCTTGCGGCCAGCGCACTCGATATCGAAGGAGAGAATTCGAAGAGGTGCCATCTTGGACCATTCGCCAACGGGCTTGTGTGCTATTAGGTCACGGTAGCTGATCTCGGCTTCGATTTGACAGTTGGAGTGTTTATCGGTGACAAGCTGATAGCTGCCTGCGGGAGCCTCCACCCAAGACATACCGGCAATCTGGTGCTTGTTAGCTTGGGAAATCTTGAGAGTATTGCAAGAGGGTAGCATACCGAGCAGTCGACCATAAACCGAAGCAGATACTGGATATCATCAAAAGTCATAATAGACCCGTCGCTCTTCCACATGCCCTTCCAATTGGCTTTGTTCGTTTCGATCAATCTTCGAACTCTGGGGAGGAACTTGGGGTCGTTGACGGTGACCTTAATATAAGGGTTTTGTGTGTTGCCCTGAAAGCCGTACATGTTCTCGCGCATCGTCAGGGTGACCGAGTGGATGGCCGGTGTGGGCATGGCGAGCTGCGTTTCGAGGAATGCTCTGTACTTGGGACAGTCATCGGGACCAAACGATACAGGAGCTTGAACATAGAGGTAGTGCTTGAAGTCTTTGACATGGAGGAGAACCGAGTTTCCATTCTCAGTAACACCAAACAGCTTAATGGTAGCTTGGCCGCCGTGGAGGAATCCCTCTTCGGCCTCAATGGACTGGAAGCAGAGACTGTCTGTAGCTGGGTTGTAGGTCGCTGGTAGTGGCGGGCGTTCCCAAGCTTGATCCTTTTCCGAGTTGTTCTGTTTCAGGTCGGAAATATCCTGGCTCATGCGTTCAAGCACCTCGCTCTCGAAGGCGCTCTTGGGTTGGGTAGAGGGTATCCTGCCCTTGCCGTCATTCTTGAAAGTTCGGAAGCGGGAAGAGGGAGGAACATCGTCGAGGCGTCTTTTCTTGGTTGAATCTGATGAAGCGGCGGGGAGGTTGTGAATGTTGCTGCGGGCGCTTGATGCCTCGCCGAACGCGCGCTTCTGGGGCAACGCTGAGGGCGCCATTCTGGCTCTTTGAAAGTCGAGTGCCTGTGGTGAAGGTCGGCTAGGATAGGATTCACAAAGACGGACGTCTTTCAGGACATAGGGTTATCGTCTTGTGTGAAAGTAGTGTCGTCTCTGGCGAAGAACAAGAAAAGAGCAACGATGACAGCCAAAGAATATGTCTGGTTGGAGAGAGGGGAAGGAGAATGTGAATTGTAAATGGGATGAAATGGGAATCGCGACTATACGCGACGAATGTCTTTGTTACGTGACAAGCACCCACTTTTACATCGCGCCGTTAATTACCTGTACAGTATAACCCTGGAACGTTTGTTAGCGTGGTTCTTGCGACAGGGGTCTGCAAAACAACACAGAAAAATAACGACACAACCACATTGAAAGCAAAAAATTGGAAACAATGTCTAAAGCTCTCAAATCGCACTAGATTGATGCCAACTTTCTGCATGAAATTTGGTGGAATTGTGGTTGAGCTGTGTAGGGTGCTACGTGAAGTCCCGCGCTAACGAACGTTCCAGGGCAAGAGTGTACAAGTAACTGCACCTCTTTAACCCCTGCAGATAGAACGAGGTACCTCTACGTTTGTACCACCACATCAAAGCACCGTTTGCGGAATGACAACGGATTTTCTATCTTCCACGAACCGGAGAGTGATTGTACCGGTATTATCAACTCAGTCAAAAACCAAACACATCTTCGAGCTTGCGAATGGCAACTTGAAATTGGATAATGCCACCGAGTTGCTTTAATCGAAGCACGTGAGCTCGCGTCAGACCCTAACCCTGTCCACCCTCCACTTCACGTCTATCGCGGTGCGGCGACCGGGGGTATGCCCCGCGTCTTCTCTCTACCACTTACAACTTTATCAAATAATTGCATAACCTTACATCACTCCTTATCCTCCCTTTGAAAGTTAGGCAACAAAGTGTGAAGCTTCGCTCAGTCAGATCAACTGTATCAAACTCAAGTCTAAATTACTGAACTGCCAATCCATCAACTTCCAAGACATAACGATCCTGCATCACATCCTCCTCAACTTCAAAACCAAACACATCCAAACAAATGGCCGACCGTCGTCCCGGCCCCAACTTCAAACCCGCTGCTCCCTCACGCACCGCGCCTCCTCCACATACCGGACTCTCTTCCGCCGGAGCAGGTGCGGGAGCAAGAGCCGGAGCACCAGTCCGCCGCAACCTCTTCCAACAACCACAATCACAACCAGCACAACCAACCCGACAACCCACTGCTCCTCCAGACTCTCAACAGTCTCAAGGACACTACTCTCAATCCTCTCAGTCTCAGACCTCTCAGACCTACCAAAACAACTTTCAGTCACATCCACAACACCCGCAAGCGCATTACCAGCAGGCTTCTTACCAGCAGGCTTCTTACCTCACCCAACCTTATTCCCAACCTTATTCCTATTCAAATACCTATTCCTATTCCTATTCATACCCTCAAGACTCCCTCCCCCATCTCCAACAATACCAACAACTACCACCCCACCAACCCGGCGAAGAAGAAGACACCAAAATGACCTCCTCACAATCCGACCCTCACTCCCACTCCCCTCCAACCGCCGCCATACCAGACCTCGACCTCGAAATAGTCGTCCGCGACAAAGAAACAGGAGAAATCGACCTAGGCAACGACCCTCCCACCCCTCCCTACGACGAGGAGACGGAAGCGATCACGGAGGCGCGGATGGAGCAGGAGAAGGAAAGAGAGAGGATGGCGGATGCGGTGAGGGAGTGGTTGACGGAGCATGAGGCGGAAGGGAGGGGGGATGTTGGTGAGACAGAGGGTGGTGGTGGTGCTGGTGGGGGAGGAGGGGGTGGGATGGATACTGAAGGTATGTTGTTCTTGTGATAGGCTTGACTTTTGACTTTAACTGCGAGCGTGGGTGACATATGATATGGGAGCTGGGTGACTAACGATGTGGATCACAGAACTCCTGGAGGCAGTCAAGGCGAGCTTGAAGGCCAAGGTTGCTGCGTTATCTGAGGATAATTGGATGTTTGAGAGGGAGGAGGTACTTCATTTGCACTGATTAGGGAGGGATGATTGAGTGATGAGCGGCACGCCTTTGTTGACACGACTGGATTGCATTCATGGTATTGGGGCGGGTTGGTAGTTGGGTATGGTTTCGTCTCCGAGTTCTTTCTTCCGGCACTACACTTCTTCTTCCCTTAGCCTTCTTCCCTTTGGCTTGTTGTATTACCCTAGCATAAGCAGCGTATACCCCCCTATGATTACTTCTTTCACCCTTAAAGGATCCCAGCAGGCTCTGAGCAGGACAGACAGAGCATAAAGCGAAGATAAAATCGTACGTCTGCCCCTTCCTGTACGAAGCACATCCCGTCCCTCTCCACACTCCTCAGTGCTCTCAGTCCAGTCCTTCAGCAGTAGGCGCCGCCTCAACCCTCCTCACTGGCGGCCTGCCGCCCGCAGCACCCGCACCACCACCACCGCCGCCACCAAACAAGCTACCCATCATATCCAGCAATGGGTTAGACTGCCTTGGCCTCTGAATACCAAAGTACATCTCGGCAATCATCTCCAACGCGCCATCCCACGCTCCACCCAACTCAGCAAGGTTGCTCGCATATTTCGTCTTCAACTGCCTAAACAGATCCGGAGTTCCCTTCTGCACCGCCAGCAACAACAAGCCCAAGAAATTCATCAGCGGCAGGCTCGGGAAGATGCGGATATCACTACCATGGGAACTCTCCACGTTCTGCACGCCAAGCGACGTGTTATCGGCCGTGAGAGCGGACACAAAGGCGCGATATGACGTGTTGGCCGCGCGGACGTTAGCCAGCAGCAGGTACGGCAGGATGGCGCGGGCGGCGAAGAGGGCGGCCGTGTGTGGTTGCTCGCTGTCCTTGTACCACTCGTACTCCATGCGCGTCAGCACCTCGGCCGACTCCTTGGTGCCTAGGATCAAATGCTTCTCGGCCTCGTCCGTCTCGTGGTTCTCGGCGGCTAGGGTGCCGACGACGTGGTGCAGCTCCGGGTCGCCGGCGGGGTAGTCGCCGAACTTTCGTGACCAGCTGTTTAAATGAAAGAATTAGTTCCCTCTCCTTTTTTTTTCTTCCAAATCAGTATTACAGAGAGAAGAAGAAGACTTACTCAAAAACCTCCTTAACAAACTTCTTCCTCGTCGGCTCCTCGAACTCAAACAGCCTCAAACACGTCAACAGCCGTCCGCGCGACGCCGCATCGGGCTTGACTTTGCCTTGCTTGTACACGTCCACCAGCAAGATGGCGAGATCACCGCCGGCGCCGCCCGCTCCGGCCTTTAGCAGCGCCTGCGACACGCTGGACAAAATATCGATGGCGGCCGGCCAGTTCTCCGCTTTTGTGTACCGCGCCGCAACCAGTCTCGTCTCCTGCCCGGCCTCGTACTGCTCTTCGAACTGGCCCTCGGCGATGCGCTTCTGTAGTCGCGCAATGATCTTTTGGATCTTGACGTCTTGTTTTGAGGCCATGGCTGATGTAGGTAGGTGTGGTGGCTCAAATGGGGTGTGTGGTTCTGGTGGATCGGTTGGTGATGGGGGGTTCGTGAAGTTTCCCCTGATGTTGTAATGGGTTCCTCCTTTACGTATCGGCTCGCGCAATGCACAGATTCGGTGGGCGATGGCTCGTAGTATAGAGTGTCGATATGCAGGTGCCAGCCGAAACGTCAAAATATCGTCGCGATTTGTCGGTGGCTGATAGTGCTGTACTGGTCGTCGTATGGAATTGAATGACAGGTGAACGGGGAATTCGCGACGATCAAATCCGAGAGACAGGAAGCAGACAGCTCACAGCGTCGAAACCCCACTGACAAGCATCACAGCTCTTGCGTGCGCCCGCCCCGCATGGAAGATGGAAGACAAAGGATGATGTCGGAAGTGGGGCAAGCCCAAAAGGTGGGGCATTTACGCGGCGGCAGGCAAGAGCTCGCAGCTCGCAAGAGCTCTGCCAAAAAGGCAAGCACAAATGAAACCCCACTTCCCCTATTTCCGACCCCTTTCCTTTGTTTGTTGCGCTTTCCGAAGCTGCACAAGCTTGACAGCAGAGTTGAATATCGGGCAAAAAAAAAGATAGAAAAAACGTTGCTCGAACCAGGTTTCGAACCTGGGACCTTTCGCGTGTGAGGCGAACGTGATAACCACTACACTATTCGAGCTCCGGTTATTATTGAAGAACCGGTTTAGTTTAGCTGCTTATGAAGCTTGTTGTGCACTCCTAGTCCATTGTCCTCATTTACACCT
Source organism: Neurospora pannonica FGSC 7221 (assembly GCA_009805235.1). Taxonomy (NCBI): domain Eukaryota; kingdom Fungi; phylum Ascomycota; class Sordariomycetes; order Sordariales; family Sordariaceae; genus Neurospora; species Neurospora pannonica. The sequence goes on from RANY01000825.1 coordinate 7,105, forward strand.
TGTCGACGACGCAAGAGCAAACGATACACATCACTTGTGCTACGGGGTTTTATATAACGGTTCACGTTATCAATCAACAGCTCTACAGTATTGGATAGTTATAATGCACGTCGAAACAAGATATCACGGACCGGTCACTGTTCTTCACTAGGTGGCTACCCAAGTTGGGTATCATGGTCTTGATTACATTTACCACGTCACTATCTCTCCCTGCTTTTCTCGCCAAGTTCTTTTGCTCTTGATCGTTTTAACATACAAAGTACGCAAATCTACTCGCTAGTTTCGCTACCGGTGTTTGTCGCATTGAAACTAATACAAGCAACCCGTCCTCTCCCAAGTCGGATAGAGTGTCGCTATGCAATCCCATCTGCCAAAGCATCTCACAGATGGAGAGCAATCAAAGCCGCTACTTTCCTGAACAGCAACATCGCTGAGAAAGTCCGCAAAACCGATATCCTAGTCAACTCATCCGCTGTGTAGTTCGTCGATGAACACTAATGCATGTATCTGTCCCTGAAAACGAGAGCAAAGTCTCGAGGCTCCGATGCTGCTTCCCGCCGCAGCTCCGTTTGTGGCTCGATCTCACGTCCAGCCTCAAGACTGTGGGCACTCGGGGCTGAAAAAAACTGTCTCTGGGGAGCTCGAATGCAGCCTTGCGCGTTTCGGCGGGCTTTCCAGTGGAGACCCGCTCTGCTCTCTTTTTGGCGTCACTTCTTGTTCCCCATCGTTCATGGGGTGATCATCATCTAGGGCCATGGGCGTTCCCGGACCCGGGTCAGATGGCTTGTGTGACTCGGAGTGGGCTAGATCCAGTAGCTTAGACGCACTGTTGGAGTCTTTATTTTTGCGGATGGTGAAGAAGGGCTCTTGCTCGAATAATCTGTCCATGAAGCATAGCCACCTCGCGGTACGCTGGGAAGCGGTGGCGCGATCCGAGCCCTGACGATCATTTTCGAACAGCTTCCAAGTTCGCTGTTGAATGCGTGAGAAAGCAACGTTTGGTTCAAACCCCAAATATTCAGGGGCTAATTCCTTTGCCTAAAAGTCCATAGTAGCGCGGCTATACGGTTGCGGGGTGCTGTCCGAAGTCGTCGAGGCAACAGGAGTGTTGGGTGCCCTGGCGAGGAAAGGATTGTTACTGCGCTCTTGCATCTCTGGGCTTCTCGCTGTTGTAGTGCCATCGTCGAGAGGTTTGGTTGGCTTCACAGTGATATCAGAGTCTTCAGTATGGGCACTGGATCCGCTGGCCTGGCTGCTAACGGTGTTGGTAACGACTTCCGCTTGACCCCAATCGACATCCATCTTGTCCTCGTCAAGGGACACACGCCCCATCCTTTCTGATGTGGCGTCCATTGATGCATCGATGTTCGGTGACTCATTTTCCTTGCTCTCTACCTTTTCTTCTTCATAAGGTGATGTGAGCAGGTCAAAGACATCATTGGATTGCGGCGCACGGGCATCTTCCCGACGTAGGAGAGGAGGGAGACCGTCCACCATGTCATGGTCAGAGCTGGTGGTAACCTTCTCCGCGCTGTTTTCGTACACCGGTCCGTTGGCAAATTCGACGAATTCTTCGTCGCGCATTTCTTCATCTAGGTCGCCCGCTGATGCGTGATTAGTGGCCATTGAATCCAGACTGTTAGACCTGTTACGTCTCTTCGAGTCCGGAGACGACATCGAGATGGGTCCACGCTTTCTGGAGTCTTCGTGCTGTTCGTGCTCGGTCTGCGCCAGCTCTTGGCTGAAAAACTTATTGTCAAACCTGATAAAGGCCTTTAGAGCGTCATTCAACGGGATTGGTTCAGTGTTCATCGCCTTGTCCGAAGCGTAAATGAGAATTGGTTCAGTGCCGACTGCACAAGCCTGTGGTATAACAGCCTCGTGGGTTGTTTTCTAAGAATATAACGTTAGCAAGCCCATTCCGTCCATCACTGTTGGTCTCATGTCTCCTAGACAGAGGAACTTACCTCGATCTGCACGGCGTAGTTGTTCTCGGAATAGCACCAAATCTTAAACCACTGTTCCGTAGGAACCTCACCATCGTCGAGGTCAATAAGCTCCACTTCCTGTTTCCGCAAGAACACGGTGTTTGGCTCGCTTGTCACGCCACGAAGAGTAAACTTGGCCGTGGGGACCCATGAATTATCCGATGCAGGAACGGTGAGAGCCTTGCTATGTTGGTGCAAAGCGTCCAAAATGCGTTCTTTCTGTGGCGCAATAGTGCCTGCACATCGTTAAGTCAGCACCTCGCTACATTTGATGGCATACGGAAGAAGAAGATAGTCTTAGAGAGTGGCCACAGTAATCATACCTTGCACGATCTTTTCGATCCTGGCTGCCTGTTCTGTCAGAGATTTGATCTTGCGCTCGTAATAAGCGATGATCTTCACCTCCTCCGGTGAGACCGGAGCCTCCTTTTCAGCGCCCGCTAGATAAAGTCGGTAACCATCTCCATTGTCATCAACATCGGAACTTGACTCTTGGAAATTCCTCCAGGATGCACGACTTTTGACTTGCTGGATATGGTCTTTGCAGCGTTCAATACTGTCTGTGATCATAGTTCGACGGTCCATAGGTTTGCTCGTCTGGTTGTCGCTCCATGTTGTCAATCTTTCCTCCTCCTGCACACATTTGCGATATGCGTACCCAAGTCTTGATAGATCCGCTTGTAGTTCGTTGATTTTCTCTTCATTGGATGCCAGGTATCGGTCAAGGTATATCGTCTCGGGTATGTCAATAGCTGCCGGGAGCCCCTGTGATGCTCTAAGCCCAATCGTGAGTACCTCAGGCAGCTTACTTATGGTGCTGTAGGGAGCGCCGTCGAGTGACTCTATTGAAGTATTCCGGTCAATCCAAAAGGCCTTATCCAGACAACCGTACAGGTTTCCTGTGGTAAGGTCTAAACCTTCGCAGGGCAATATGTTGAGACGTTCTTCTGAAGAGCCTTCTGCTGTGCCGTATTGGGACTTTTTAACACACATGGTGAGATCGTCCCAGCTGCCATTATTTTTGGCTTTCAGCATCTCCAAGTGGCTGTCGAAGAATTCCGTCTCGCTATCCCAGCGCTCATCGACACCGGGAGCTTTGCAGTCCGCCAAGATGTCTGCCGTTCCGTAAGCCCTTTCCGTCGAGTCCAGGAAGGCTATCAAACGATGAAGCTCGTCAGACCACGGGGGTAACAACTGTTCCCGTCCCGAGCCAATTTGTTCATTACGTGCCTGTAGCTCCGGGGGAAGAATCTTGTGTCCCTTCCACCATTCGCTGTTGCTTCCATAGCCGTACTCCGGCACAGTGCCTAGCCGGAGAAGCGCATTCCGTGCGGCGGGGATGGAGTGTAATATCGTCAAGATTCCACCGATACGGTGTCGGTTGGTCGTGTTTTCGGAACGGTTCCTCAAAAAAGCCGGGCTCCCGGGAGCCCTTGCTCTACTGATTGGTCTTGGATCCGTTTGGCGAAGCCTGAGGGGAACCATGGCCCATTGATTCGGATCATAGTCCGTTCTGTTCGCTGGACCAAAATATGCGCCATTGCTAGTGACACCCGACTCTTGGGGCGGAGGTGGAGGGGGCAACTGCGGCGGCAATGAAAGTCCGTTGGTACTCGGCTGAGGGGTGTGCATGCCCGAAGGATTCATGGAAGCCGCAAGGGCTTGTTGTAGCTGTGCGTCCTCTTCCTGCTGGTTCGTCGGGGCGCCGGAAGGATATGGACCGGTAGTCATGTCCACAGCACGTCCGATAGGAGACCGGTTGTCAACCCTCGAAGGAGGCCGGGATGGAGCGGTGGGATCATATCCTGGGTCGTATCCGTAGAGGACAGGGTTGTTGTCTGGAGGCTGGATATGAAAAGCTAACACGAGCCTGTCAGCAGAAGATTGTGACAAGCAGTTCTAGGAGTCGAGGTAAAACAGGGAGCTTACACTGGTTGGGCCCATAAACAGCTGCAACTCCATCACCTTCACGATTCGTATTGAACACGCTCTCATCCCAGGCGTAGGCTCTTTGAAACTGTACCCTGAGCGTCAGTATCCCATTTCTGTCTCAACATGAACCCCGTGGGGTGGTGCGCTGGAATCTAACCTTATCCACGTCGTCTAAGATCATATTGATGACCGCTTCCAAGTCGCCATTTTTGGCTCGTAAAGCAGCTGCGATGGTTGGCTCATCATCGTAGTTGGTGATGGCGCGCACCATTTGGATTTTCTCCTGGTAGTCATCCATGGTGTCCGATGTTCCTCTTTTGCGCCGCTAGCCCTATCACCGTCGTGCGTAATGTAGTCGGCTTTTGCAATCGTTCAATATGTGCCGCCGACAGTCCCAGCGTCAGGCGCTCCTGGTCGGAGCGTGCCGCAGGTAGTTGAGATGTAGCTGGGCTGCCACTGATCGAGGGAGACTTTGGCCAGGCCACAGGGGTCGGGGGGAAGAAGAGCAGTTTGCGTCGGTCAAGAAGAGGAGAGTTCTGATCGCGAGAAGCTCTATCGATTTATGTAAAGCTGTATACTGGGTCAAAGAGGGGCGGCAAAATGTAGAATGTATGGCGACTGGATGGCCGAAGCGAGAACGAGAGAGTTGGTAAGTTGAGGTTTGCGCAGGTTGCTCTGACTTGATGATGTCGGCGGGGCAGCGATGGCGACCTTGATGGGTAGGGCCTGCGAGACGAGACCGGGGGTCTGGGAAGGAGACGTAGAATGTGTTGTTGAAGGAACGAACGGCGATCTTGGCGTTCGTCTAGGTAGGTAGCTACCGGGTTTTAAAAGCGAAAAGGACCTCCGATGAAGCGGGCGAGAGATAGCTGCTTTTTTGTTGTTGTTGGACGAAGACAGGGCGAACGGGATGAATGGGAAGCCAAATTGGGATGTTGTTTGCCTTTACGCTGTCGGACGATGCAAGAGCCTGCTTTGATACCCGAGCCTGTACCTACAGTACCTAGGTACGTACACTAAACAATGCGGCAGGGGGAGCTACTGAATGATGGGCAAGAGCTGCGCCGGATTGCGGGGAAGGGGGAATGGTATTGAGGCACTTCGTTTGCCTTGAAGGGTAAACATGGACGATGAGGATGAAAGCGAAAGAAGATGTATACTTTGTAATGTCAGTAAGGTATCCTTCGGTTTCTGGTCGATTTCTACCCGTTCACAAAATTCACTTGTTTGTATGTACAGAGATATCCCATGAGGGGACGATGGAGGGGCTTCGGAGGTCAACTGCTCGGCCACTGAGTGGACATCCCCGGGCCCTTCGTCACTGTGTCAGGGGAGGTCTTCTGTTTGGCAGCACGGGATGGCTCCGACATCGCGCACGGGCCATTTGGCTCTTTGATTCTGGGCGATGCCATCGCGGGGCCACACCCAGTCACCTACTCTTCACTCCATAAACGAAAGTTGAAAGTCTATAGCTCTAGTCTAGACGTTTCCGCTAAAGGTAATCTATGTAACTATGAAGCCAGACCGCTTCCCGTCTTTGCCAATGTCTTCTCGCTGTTCGTGAAGACTATGGCTAAGGATAGGCAAGTACCTAGGTGACGGTGTGTCTGTATGTAAAAAGCGACCAATGAAATTCCCGCCAGATGTATTTGCTTGGGAGACCATGAAAACGCCCAAACACACCTGGAGTGTCCCCGACGCTATGCAAATATTACGGGTAGAAAAGAACCCAATTAAGAAAGAAAGAGGTATATCATCATCATGCTGACCAGACCGACCCAGTTTAGCTCGACAACAAGTGCTGCTGCTGCTGTTGAAGAACGTAGCAACCAACCACCAAAGCCGTCTATTGCTTCGAGTTGGAATCGTCGTCGTCGTCCTCGCTCCCTTCCTCCCCATCCTCAAAGTCCTCCATCTCGTCGTCATCCCCGGTGTCGCTACCACCAAAGTCGAACTCCTCATCCGACTCGGCCCAAAAGTCGTCGTCGTTCTCCGCCTTCGGGGGCGGCTTTTCCTCGAAGCTGACCGGCATCTCGAATCCTGGCGGGATATCCTTCTTTGACCTCTCCACCGTTTCCCGGGCCTTCTTGTTGTAGTCCTCTCTGCGGTCGCGGTACAAGACGCCCGCATCCACGTTGGCGGGGCTGTTGATCTCCGGGTCGTCGAGCAGCAGCAGAACCGACCTCAGCACGCTCTCGGCGCCCTGGAGCGGCGACCAGCGCTCGCTCGCCTGCTCGCCAGACATCAGGTCCTCGCCCGGTGTGTGCAGGATCGAGATGCAGAGCTGGCCGTCCGGATACACGTTGGGGTGGGTGATGGGGATCAAGAAGCGGAACTTGGGCGGCTGGTACGGGTATTCGTCCGAAAACACCATCTCGGCCCGGAAGTAGCCCCCGTTAAAGGCGCTGTCGGGGTTGATAACCATGAGGCCGAAGCGCCACTTGAGGATGTTGAGGGTGGCCGAGTCGTCCTGTTTGCGCCGGACAAGTCAGGGTCAGTCTAGGTTCTGTAATGGAGGTATAGTGATACTAGAATCGACATGCGGGTACTGCGCCCGACGAAGCTATTCCGAGGGACAGACCGGGAAAGAAAAACAACGAACAGGGTCAGAAACGTACATCTTCGAAATGAATCCACTTCTCTTTTCGTAGTGCCTTCATCTCACTCATCAGGCGCGTTGTCGCGCCCGATACTGTTGTCCTGTACGACATGGCGGAATGTGGTTACGGAGGTGAAGGCGAGAGATGCCGGTGGCGGAGCTTGACAAAAGAAAGAATCGGCTGCCGCTGGAAAAGCCCACTTTGCTTCGTTGGTGGTGGTGGTTCGGTAGATATGTTGGTGGTGGTTCGTCAAGGGATCGACACGCAAATGCTGACGAAGAGTCCTCTAGTGCGCAAGATCCGGGGGGCACGAGAGGAGAATGGCGGTACTTGTAGATTGAGGGGATGTTGGTAAGAGGCGGTGGTTCAAGAAGATTGTTGGAAGGTGGTGAAGGTCGGAGTGGGTATTAATCTTTAAAAGGCGGTTGGAATGATAACGATAACCAAACAATGGAAATAGACTTTGGAAGCACGGACGGCCGGGTACAAAGGATAGAAGCTAACGGTTTTGTTGTCACGATGCTCTTTGGGAAGTGGGAATCTTTAAGGTTGAGTGAGCGGAAAATCAAAGGCTGGGCGGACAATCTGGAACAATAGAGAGGTTGCGAGTCAGGAGAAAAGCAGGGTCGGACGGGAGAAAAAGGGCGTCACGAGCGTCACAACCGGATCAGGAAAAGGTGAGTGAACTACGTTCGATGTGAGCGATGGAAGAGCGATGGGATCATGGGAGGGTCACGCCTTCCGCGGGCGAGGACCCGGATGGAGGTAGGGCAGTCTCTAGCGCGCACTCTCTAGTCTAGCAGCCCAGACCATTTGTGAGGTTATCGACTTCCTTTTTCCATGTTGGTGCAGCAGCCGAGCTGAGAGCGAAGCACAGGGGGATCCTGTCAACTGCCTGTCTCGCCTTGTCAGTGGTGGTCAACGCCGCTGCACAATGGCGGTCTCGGGCTCTCGGCATGAGACCAATAGTATCGCCAAAAGAGGGAGGCGGTAATCCCTTCCATGTTATCCTATTTGCACCGTCAACCTTTAGAAAGCAGGCGGAACCTCCCAGAACGCTTTGTTTTTGCTGCTTGGCTTTGACTGGAAAAGCAAACTTTGTTTAGTCCTCGGTCCAGATGACAAAGTAAACCTGTACACGCAAGGCGAGGGAGACAGGACGGCACAATATCTTTGCCACTGACAAATGGGCATAGTGATAGGGCATGTTGGTGGTCAGAATTGCAGTTATCGGATGTTTTGTAGCTCTGACTACATGCACTAACAGTTTCATCAGGTAGATCATGGTCCACTGAAGCGACACAGTTGTTGAGATTCGAACGGTCGTTCCATCAAAGTGACCTTGATCGCATCCACTTCTGCATCTGCGTTCTGGCATCATGTACCCATCATTTAATACACTTTGCTGTATATACGAGTAGTATCTGACGAAACACCAGGAAAGTACTTCTAGACCAGTTCGAGTGCGAGAGCGGGTTCCTAATCTCTCAGCATAGACCGTGAATTCCGCCCTCGCAGTTTCACCATCCAGTGGGTCATAGTCGGCAAGGACCTTGATACCTAGTTTTACCGTCTTCTTTGGGTGCGAACCTCTCGGGGTGGCCAGCAAGGTGCTCATTCTCGATAGTAACGCGTTGATCCAAGTACGTTTCACTCCTCGTATAAGGGTTAGGGTCATATATGCGATTGAGGGTTTGGTTTGTTTTAGGGGCTCCCAAGGGATGAAGACGAGAAGAACATCGGACGAAATGACTAGAGCAATGATAGATCTGAGTGGGATATCATCTCTAGAGGTGCTGCTTTTCCCTTACTAGCTATACAAGTGTGAAGCTATTATACACACGTCCAACCACCAACTAGAGCAAGTCACCCAGCTATTTACCTCCCCGAGGCCTCAAACACCCAACCACTCGATCAAGCCGACAAGTCGTAATAGATGCACCTCCCCGTCCTGAAATTATACACAAACGCGTGCTCCGACCCCTTCTTGGCCTCCCACTCCCACCTCCACCCCTTCAACATATCGTGAATCTCTTTGACATACTTCTTCTCACTCGTGCCCACATTGTGTTCCACCTTGCGCCAGCTCTCCGCGTCGCTCAGGCTCGTTCTCCGTATCATCTCCATCACGTTATCCGAAGTCTCGATCGCCGCGATCGGCCCGTCCAGGAAGGTCTGCAGCAGCCTGGCCGCGCTCGTCTGCGCCTGATCCACCACCTGTCTCCTATTAAACTTCTTGCTCTTCGTCTGCGCCACGAGCACGTGCACCTCCTGCTCGCGCTCGCCGTCCGCRCCCRGGAACARYCCGCTGTTCAGCTCCGAGTTGTTGCCAAAGGA
>RANY01000826.1:0-15952 GCA_009805235.1 Neurospora pannonica FGSC 7221
GGTAGGTTGTGCCGTCGGTTGAACAGTCTGTCCGAAGGAAGGCTGAGCCTGTATGCCTGAGGCATCGGTGTGGTTGCTCTCAGCTTTGCGGGTGTTGCTCTCAGCTGTGCAGTTCAGCTGAGCCTCAGTCTCGACAGTTCAGTCATGGTGGATGTCCGTGTGACAGCTTCTATTAGCGAATGCTACTAACACCAATACCGAACCTCACAACGGACTCCGATTTTCTACGTATAGCGAGCATTGGCTTATAAATTCTGATCTTTCATCGTCGAAGCTACCTCTACCGTACTGGGAAGATACACCCTATAACATTAAATATATAGTCTAAGAACCAATGTAAACAAAATATTAGATTAGATTAAAACTTTTAATATTAATTTGATATCCAATATTTAACGCCCTATAAGTAAAAGGAAGGCTAGGGTAGCTCTAAGTACCCTAACTTCTAATTTAGAAAGCCTTTTAAAAGGCTAAAGTTCTTTAACCTTTTTTCTTTAGTTGGATTTGGATAGCCGGGGACAAATTCAAAAATTTTAATTATAACGAAGAATCGAATAAGAGTCTAACAATGAACAACTACTTCATTAATGTGACGAACGGCAGTCTGATCTGCCTAAGTGGGATAGCTGAAGGTTGATACTATCAGAAGACGTTCGGTGAAGCCAAAAGGTTCACAACAAGTATGGTGGCGTTATACTAATCTCAGTGATAATGATCTATTGACTACTGTCGAACTATCTGACAATCTGAGTTCTCCAGTCGTCCCTTTATACCTTGAGTGCCTGTCTTTGTTTTGCCTGCTCACTTTGTGCTTCTGCTCACCGTGAGCGCCTGCTCATCGTGAGCACCTGTTTACCGTGAGCACTCGTTGCCAGTGAGCACCCTTGTGTGCCTTCCGGTCCAATCCCGTTGAGGTTACACTGTCCTGCCTTGGCATGACTGCTGTATCCCGGTGGCTTAGTTGACCCGTGCACTCGCTTAAGTTCGTAACAATTAACCACTTAGTTATTGAGCTAAATAGTTATTTCTAAAGGAAAAGGCTAGTTTTTCTTAATTATAAAGGGGAAGTACGATATTAGGGAGGAAGGACTTTAAGACTTTGAAAATTTCAAAGTTTCGGACCCGACCCAGGTCTAAGTATAATGCCCTATATTATAGCGCCTTCAACTTTAGAAATTCTTTCAACATTGGAAGTTATATAGGTATAGCCTAGACTTCCAATGTTATAGATCGGATTTTCCCGCTATGGTACTCATGACGCATATAAGATCCCAAGAGCTTGTCGTGAGTTCGTTTGGTTGAGTAGAGGAGTGAAAGCGACGGGACGTAAGTACCATTAAACAAACGGACCCTGATGGTCTGTGAAGAACCAACAGCTGTAGGCAAACTCGGTGCTCCTTGTCAGGGCTCGAATCGCCTGTCTAACCTTTGGCGGATTTGCCTCATGGGTGGTTAGTTTGTTTCCTAATTCCTTCGAGAAGAACATACGTTTGTCCTCATTGCTCCCGTCACTACGCAAGTGTAAAACGTCTGTCGTCGGTCGACATGCATGAACAGTGAAAGGGGGAGAAAAACTTTAAGTCTTGTAATAGGCATTGCAACAATGCAGTGTCAGTTTCAGCGGCTAGTTCACTCGACCATGTCTCCTCTACTTCGAATCACACAATGTCCGGGTCCAAGAAGGCGATTCGAAGAAGCAGTTGAAGGTACAAGTGGAAGAAACGCCCGCTCCCCTATCACACTAAACTCCATCATCACTCCAACATATAGGTATTAAAGCCTCCTATAGCCATCGATATTCGATAATAATGAAGCTACAGCTTCTCCACCGCCTCTTCCTCTTAACTCTCCTTAGCCTCTCTGCCACGTCAGCTATTAAACCACCGGCTCCTCGAGACCAACTATTCACCAGCGACGATTCAAATTTAAAGACTCGGATACTAACCACTAAAGACGGGTACCAAACTACCACTCTCCCGGTTGTTATCAGCCAAGAAGGTAAGATAGATATCACCGTGAGTAATGGCGAGGAGGATAAACGAGAGAAAATCCCAGTCGAATTGGGAAGAAGACAAGACGGGCAGCCCCAACATAACCAGCCCCCTCCCCCGCCACTTAGTGGGAGTGGAAAGGGTGGAGGTCCCAATATGGGTGAAGCCGTCGGATACTCGTTATTAGGTCTGTTTGGTGTCGGCATTGTTATCGGTATTTTCGTTGGGCTCAAGAGGAGGAGAAGGTCGCGGGCCTGGGCTGACGAGGAATATGAGATAAGCAGGAGGATGAGGAGAGGCTACCGGTAGAGAAAAAGAGCTTAATAGGAATAGAGCGGATTCCAAGTAGCTATTAGGTAGAGGAAGGAAGAAGGAAAGGATGGAACCAAAGGGAATTGGTTATGGTAGTGGCAGAGAAGTGACCAGAATAGCGCTAAGGATGCATTTGAGACATAGTACCTGATCCTGGGGGCGAAGCGAAGACTTATCCTTAGAAGCGTTTACACGCACAATCGTTCGATGCCCCCGATACCAGTGGTGACTCTGCTGAGGTATCGTCCAACGATGTGATCCAAGCTCGAGATCCAACACCGACCAGCGAACGCGCCGTAACTACATCTACCCCTGTTCAGAAACTGACAGCAACCGGAAAGGTGGAAAAGATTAAGAAAGCCGGGATAAAGATCGGCGGGGTCATCGCGATCGCCATCACCCTGCTAGTCATCATCATCATCATCACCCATTTTTGGGCGTCGGTTACGTACGGCCTGTGTTGCGGCGGTTGGGACGAGGACAAGAAGGACAGGTTCCGGAAGAGCGCTTCTTGTTCCAAATGTTCGAAAACCAAGTGCATGACCTTTTGTGCTTTGGGGTGTTTCCTGGTGTTACTGATTGCTGCCAGGGTTTGGGCGAGATGTGCCTCGTGTTTTGCTGTTCTTGGGTTGAATGTTGTTAACAGGTTGATTATCGGAGCAAGTACAAGGCTCGGGTGCGGATAGCGTCGACGTTCGATGGGGATGGGCAGGTGGCAGGGCAAGGCGTGGACGTGGGGAGGGGCAATCCTGTTGGATATCTGTTAGCGTAGATGCGCTGTTGCAGCCAACTGTAGCCGGTGTCGCTAACAAATTTGCCGAACCTCGCAAAGCACACCGATGGTTAGGTAGACGGGGAACAAGGGCCTTTGATTTCCGTTTTCACCTATCTGTATGATATTGACAGGCTTCTGGTGACATATTGGAATTGCCATGACGCTTGCTGGTGATGTCGTTTGGTTGAAGGAGGAGTGAAAGACGGAAAGGACGGTTCGATTTTGCCGGACATGTCAGGACTGCGGGACAGGCGGGGTCGCGGGTCGCGGGGGCGCGTGTACCAAGTAAGCTACTAGGTACGGCGCTTGATTGGTCAGAGAGCCGCTATCACCATCGCTTACCGGTTCGATAGCGACTTCAATTTCAACGACATGCCGTCGTTCTCTCAACCTCGATCAATCCGACTTCCTCACATTTCGCACGCCTGTCCTTCCAGAAGGCCTAATTTCCTCCGTGGCTGACCACCTGCATCACAAGTGGAAGCTATCCTTTCATAGGAGCTTGACCACAAGGACCGATGACGGGAGCCGGGGTCTCTTTGACTCTTTCCGCCCTCCCATGAGGTGCAACCAACGAACTCGTTGGAGGGAGGAGTGGAAACAAAGCAACGCGGCGGATCCGTCGAGGTGAAGCCACGTTCGTTTGACCTTTGATCAACACAAGGTATGCGGACAAAGTCTGGCAGCGATTCAATTCACCACACAAGACAAGGACCTTTGTGTGTTACAGACCATCTGTTGGAAGTCCGTGCCATGGGCCACCCATTCACCGGCTCTCCCTTCCAGGTATTTAGGCTGCCCTGGTTTCCGTTTCTCCTCTTCCGTTAGACAAGTCCAGAATCAAGCCCTTTTCGTTGTCGCCTTTTGGTCCAGCCTCCAACACCATCAAACTCGACAAGATGCGCACACAACTGCTTTCTCGAGCCTTGCTAGCGACACTCTTTGGCCTCTCCGTTGCCTCGATCATCAATCCACCGACCACAACAGAGCACCAAGCCATCGACCGCGAGGATTCGAGCCTCGAGATACCAGTAACCCCGACCATCCATCATCGCGACGACATCTCCCTGCCAACAAGACTTGGCCGTGGAAGACGTGGAATCGACAGTACAGGTACGGTGTCACCTTATATCTTATCCTCTCGTTGGTTTTCTCCCTTGTTCCTCGATAATGGCTGCCTCCAGTGTCTCTTTTCCAAGGGCAATGTCATGCACTGAACACAGTCAAACTACCCGGTTGAATGAATACCCCAGGACCCAGGCTGACACTTCTTTGGGGATAGACGCCGAGCATTTGAACCCAGCATCTCACCAAGACGTTGGCGACGTGGGGATAATGGAGGATGGCTCTGTTCGGATCACTGAGCCTGCGTGCCCTCCTCATAAAGTTTGCCTCGCGCCTGGCATTCTAGCGGTGATCGTTATCTTCTCATGCCTCGGGTCGTTGCTTTTCATTGGGGTTCCCATAGCTACCATCCTTTTATGCAAGGCGTGGAATGCGGTTTGGGATCGTTAAGGTAACATATGGGCACAAAACTACTTTTTCGAGCCTTGCTTTGTGCCCTCCTTGGCCTCTCCGTGGCCTCGGTCATCACCTCGCCGATCCCCGAGAGAGAACCAAGCCATCGACCGCGATGATTTGAACGTCAAGATACCAGGTAAACGGACCATCCGCGGCATCCACCCTCTCGACGAGGTCTCCCTGCCATCAAGCACGTTAACCAGCATTCCTGTCGCCGGATCTCGGAACCGCTTATACGAAAGGGCCGAAGAAAGAGATGCGAGGGACCATGATGCGATATCTCAAGGAGATGAGGCTTTCAACTGCCGATAATACCAAACATGAAGTGGACGAGAACGTGCAACGGGCATCTTGTGACGAACCGTTACAAGCACAGGAGTATATCGCTGGGAATAAGAATAACGGTAGTAGTAGCCAAAAGGTACTGATTGATTGTGAAAGCTATTGCTTGCTGAAGAGCCAGTATCTAAAGACGCCTGGGAAGGCCGTCTTTATATACCGGCCTTCATGGACCCGAGTATATCAGACCCGAGGACCCGACGTTCATGGACCCGGTGACCCGAACGCTTCGGGTCCTACCTGATTGGTCTGTTGGTTCTACCTAGTCTGGCTTACATAAGCGATCCTTGATTGGATCGTAACACATCTGCACCAGCTGAAGGGAAGGCGTGGCAGTGGAAAACATATTTCCTTCCTCACCACGGTAATACCGTTGAGAGGGTATTGTGAAAAGCACAGTATGTGTGTTGTTTGAATGTGTGTGAATTGATGATTCGTAGAAGAATCTCGAGAGGGGAGCTTGCGCAGTCAAAGACTATAAGGGTCGCGCAAGCCTTATCTAATCTACAGGACCCACATAAGTGGAGATGCAACCATCAGTCGCGGTTCGATTGAACCATGGGTCATGGCGAATGCCATGGCACTGAAGGGTGCGCACAGGCCAGTTAATCTGACATGTGACACCACGATACCTTTCCGGTATCACACGGCCTTTCAACAAGGAACCGTAGGCAATGAAAGATGAGAGAAAAAGTGAAGAAAATCTTCAATCCGAGAAAGGATTGTGAGTAGGTTGCCAAAAATTCCCCAGCTAGCCGAAGCCAACTGAGAGCGGTCGGGTATGTAGTTTTCAACTAGCAAAAACGCAATCTCAGACGAATCCTCACTGATACGCGTAAAACCCCTACACTTGGATGGAGAAAAAAAAGAAGGAGAAGGAAAAGTTGAAGATTCTGGGAAGGGTTGGCTTGGTTAAATAGGCGCGGGGAGGCCCTGAACCCTGGTCTGTGCACCAGTGCAAATTCCGGGAGGAATTTCATGGCGGGCCGGCAGTAGGACTACTAGGACTGCCAAGCTGCGCAGGGCAGTTGGCTGTTGGCTGCAACTTCTATTTCGTCTCTCCTTTATTCCTTGTTAGTGAAGGCGTCACGCTGGCGATGACTCCCCGGGCGACAGGTGCGAATTGAACACTGCGCCCCTTAACTGCAAGTGAATGGCAGATGCGCATGACTCACTGTTACTGTCACAGATGATGAAATCAGCAGAAAAGGCATACGGTGACTACTTCGTCTGTCTTCTTTTCGGTGGCTCCTTTTGTTCCTCCGTACTTCTGGATTCTGGCTCCGTCAAGCACCTATTGCACCAAACACGGTCAAACTATTCAGGTGGACCAAAACTCAAGGGCCCAGGCTGACTCCTTTTTCGGGATAGCCTTAAGAGATTTAAATCCAGCATTTCACAAGGGCATTGGCAACGTGGAGATAATGGAAGGTAGTTCCGTTCGGATTGGGGGAATAATATTTGTCACTGAGCCCGCAGGGAAATAATGGTTATACAGGTTATAATTGGTACATTCGTCATTATCTGAGCTACTGCCTTTATCTAGGCTTGCCTGAACGGAGGCTCTTCAGGTTGTGCCTGTTATTGCTAGTTCTGGGTTTTGTCATTTCATAACATGCTGTGGGGATGGAACGGTGACCTTGAGAAAGAGGAGAGCTCGTGATTTGAGCGGGTGAGGAGAATTGGGGCACGGCGGTGAAACCTAAAAGTTGTCGAGGGTGGTTGAACATATTGTTAGCAAACAGACGCTGTAGCTACCAGAATTAGGGGATACCACTAACACTTGCACCATTCTCCACAACCATGTCCGAAAGTGGGGCGGACGGTTTGCGTGGACATGCAGCGGACGGGACTGCTTTGGGCTTGGTGATGGGGACAAGTATCAGATTGTCTGCAGAGGAGGTGGTCTAAAATGCCAAAGTATCAATCCAATTTTCAATATTTGCGGGCGAAAACAGGTTTCAACGTGGGCTGTCCGGCGTTTTACCACCGCGAGCGAGGGGACATGTGCGTGAGTTCAAGAAGCAGAAAGGGAGACAGGAACAGCCGACCAGTGCCTCTCCATGCTTACATGCGGCATTAGCACCGGGCATCATCGAATTTCTTGAACTGCTTGCATGTACCGGCGATAAGGCTCGCATAAACTTGTAGGAAAAGGACCCCCCACCAGACCTTCTCTGCAAGCCGATCTAAGGCAAGAAAGGACATGTGTCCGCTCCGGTTTTTAAGTGACTCAGTGTCTCTTCCCAATATTGCCTCGTTTGCCCCCTTAGCATCCAGTGGGGCCTCCGTCATCCCGAACATCCCACCATCAGTCTCATCACCTCAGACCTCGGGGCTGGAAAGAGCAACCGCGAACCGAGGAAGTAGTCCAGCAAAGGCGGCCCGAAGCACTCTCGTGAAGATGAAGCCGCACCTTTTTTGGCCCCCCCCTCGTTCTCCTTTGCCTCTCCGTTGTCTGCTTCCTGGGCCTTTCACCCGTGGCGTCTGCCCTGGTCTTGCTCCCGCCGACAGCTCGTCACGATTAGAAACATCTTCAAGCTATTAGCCACAATGTTCACGACATCCATGGAGTCAACACCGCATCGGGCATCAAGACCCTCCCTGTTGACCTCCATGTCATCACTGCTCCGACAGTAATCGAGCACACCGACATCCCTGTCGGCGTATCTCCCCCTTCAACGAGTGCACCTAGCACGGGCTGCACAATGAGCAAATCGACGGAGAACTCAATTCTCAAGACCCTCTCCTCCACAATCAAAGCAACCAAGAGCTTCCCCAACACACTCTACAACCTCATCGCTGCCACCCACCCCGAGCGGCACCCACGCCTCGCCGGAAGAGCAGGTGCAAGACGCGGCAGCCTCAACGACAACACGAAGCCTTCGAAGCGAGACCTAAACCAAGAAGATCCCAAATTGCCAGAAGCAGTCGACTACGCCGGTAAAATTCTTGCCGACACTGAAGGCTAAAATGTGGCCCATCGAAGCGTGGGCCGAGAGCAAGTGTGCCTTCTGTTACGTCGGTGGTGGTAGCCAGTCGAAGCGGGACCTGAAACATGAACACGAAGATGGCGATGGCCATGTAAAGCGGGATTTGAACGACATAAGCGATACGAACGAGATGAACGAGATGAGCGAAATTGACCCGAAATTGATAGAGGCAGTCGAAAAAGCCGGTGAGATAATTAAGGAGGGTTGGGAGTTTATACTGCACCTCGCCGTGTTGTTTCTGGAATCGTTGCATTTCTTCTGAAGGGATCAATACCTAACAAGGGAACAAATGGTGGCTTAACGACGGGACACGCTCTGGAAAGACAAAATCAATAACATTGACGAGGCCGCTCATGAGATTGGATTGAAAACAGACATAGGCGGCGGAATCGTGTATGGTGCTGTGGTTATGATGGGTGTATAGATTTTCGGAAGGGACGTGAGTCGGGAGACATTGTGGGCGTTGTAGATGGTGTCGATGGTTCGTTAGTGGACTAGGGCTGAACACATCAAATGTAGCGCGTCACGCTAACACTTATTGCCTTCCCAAATCGTGTCCGAAAAGTGGGGCTGGGAGAAAGCTTGACACAGCGCTGGCCGAAACATGCTGCTATCTTCGTTGGAACTCGGGTGCTTTTTCCAAGTCAACCATAGAGGTGAGTAAAGGTTGTTAAGAAAATAGAAGGGTTCTTTGCCCGTGCTCCTAGGAACAGAATCGCTGATTCATGCAATAATGTCGTTCTCCAATGGTCCAACACTCCGTGACCAACCTGTGGGTCATGACAAACGATCACACCCTTGACCAACGATAGCTCTCTTGTATCCATCACCTCTCCATGCTTTAAACCTTCAAGGTTCCTCACTCACAAGTTATAATACCCTTATCTGCTTCATGGACTCGGGTTTCGAATCCGCCTGGCTGTCATCGATCATCCTCTTTGACCTCCATCGTTGTTGCTGGTCTTTCCACTCCAGTCAACGTTTCCATGTCAAATACCAGAAACCCCACCGCGTCCCACCCCGGCATGGACACCAACAACACAAGCAACCTCGAATCACAACCTTACCCGGCCCATCGACCACCGCCACATGACGTACTCGTTGTCATTGGAGTTTTCGGTTTCCTGATCATCCTTATAGTATTTGGGCTGATTCGGAAGTCTGGGTGTTGGGAACGACGAAGGCTGGTAAGGAGGATGCGGACGGAGGATGTTGTTCGTGCCGGTTGAGCCTCGGAGGAAGTAGAGGGATGAATATTTGGCAATTCCAAACCTCTAGAAAGGATATACATACATTCCTGAAATTCAAATGAACCATCCATCTTTGCTACCCCCACGGTCAAATAATGATGATGATGGGGTGACCACTGGCTGATGAGCACCAAATGCAACGCGGAGACGGAGAGACTCGAGTGCGAAGATTAACAAGATAACGGAAGAAAGTCTATTGTGCAAAACACCAGCGAGGATTTGAATCATACGAGATGAAAAAGGTAAAAGAAGGGGGAAAAAGGCAAAAAGAGTACCCCACCAGGGATTCATACCCTGGGCTGCGTTACTTGTATAGTCGTTAGCGTCTGAGTATGATGCGCTGTGTTAAACCACTACACCAGTAGGGCGTCATTTTGCTTGTTGATAGCGGAGGGAAAGGGGGAAGTTATAAAGGGTGGTTCGTATTCTGTGTCCAGTTAGGAAGGTGCGGGGTGGATTGGCTCTGTCTGGTTTGTGTGTCGGAGGTTCGATGTGAAAGAAGTGGTTTGTCGAAGATGAGGTAATGGAACGCTGGTAGCTGCCTGGATTCCACTTATGGTTGACAATAAGATAGCAGATCTGGACGGTGGCCGGGCTTCCCTGATTCCGGGCTTTGTAGAGAGACAACATTTCACAGTCACGTACTGAACACCAGGTCAAACAAGCAGAATGCCGTCGTTCCAACCAATTCCAAATTCCATTCGTTGTTCAAGATCTCGAAGCTATCAGCCCATCACGCACGGGAAACTCAAGGTGGAGCGCACAATGAATTGATAAATAACCCAAGATTGGAAGAAAAACGAAGCAAGTGAACAGAGATCAGAAGATATCCATATCCATGTCAGAGGGCCTTGTGTCCAGCCATGACAGAAGCGAGTCAAATCATCATTTCTCCGCACTAAAACTGTTCCTTCACCATCTGCTCTTCCAATTCCTCACGTGCCACTTCCCCTTCAGATCGGCCAACAACTTCTCATCCTCCTCATCCTGCTCCTCAAACACCTCCCAGCCTTGTTGATTCTTGGCTTTTGCCATCCAGTACTTAACGAACTCCTCCTCGTGCCTTCTATTCTCCTCCCTTGCCATATCCCACATCCAACAAAGCAGGCGAGGGTTTGAACTCGACACCGTGGGTGCTGTCTTCCATAACTTTTCGACCTTCTCTTCCAATATCTCTACCAATGTCTCGTCCGATTTGTCCTCCTCCGAATCCTCCTCCTCCTCCGAATCCTCCTCCTCCGCATCCTCTTCCTCAACTTTCTCCCCCCTCGCCATCTTCTCCATCAAACCCCGCAGGCTCGGGCTTATCCCCGTAGGTGCGGCCTTCAAAAACCTTTGGGCCTTCTCCTTCCCTGTCTCGTCCCTTTTGTCCTTATCTGATTCATCCTCCTCTTCCAATTTTTCCTCCTCAGGTGTTGCAGCTCTCACGCCGTCGCCATCGGTGCTGCCTCGAAGCAAATAAGGGTGCTGAAGGTCGAGGGTGTAAGCCATGTCGGCTTTGACTTGTTGCTSTAGGCAATGAATGCACCAGCAGTTGAATGTGGTTGTTGATGACGGGGAGCTGGTCTCCTTCTTCTTGTTGTTGTTGCTCTTGTAGCGGCAGCATGTCACCTTGTTCTTGTCCTTGGTGTTGTGGTGGGTTGTGGTGTCGGAGCTGCTTGTGCTTGAGACAGACCCACAATCGAAGAAATCGTCTTCTGAGAGGTCGTCTTCGTTAGAGGCAGCAAAGTCCGTTTCGACACGCACTTCCTCTTCGTCGAAGTCCTCGACGGTTGGCGGCTTGTAGCCCTTTCCACTTTGGGGGGCTTGGTTGTCTGGATTGTGACTGTGTGAGTGCCTGGTCATGGCCGTTGGTGTGCGCATCATTTGTGTGGTGATGGACTTACAATTTTGATGATCGGATATGGTTCTTGATGGGTACGCGGCCTTGTCGGCGGGATCGCTGCCATTTGAGATGGTGGGGGTCGAGGCCTGGAGAGGCGGGACGACGGAAGAGGACAGATTAGACATCTTGGTTGTTGGATGTGGTTGGGTTTGAAAGGCTTGAGCTTGAAGGCCTTGAGTGGGTATGAAGAGCTTGAGTTCGAACGGCTTGAGTTTGACGGGCTTGAGTATGAAGTCTTTCTGTTTGAAGCTCTTCTTTGAGGAAACAAGGTGAATGCTCGTTCAGATAAAGTGTTGTGATGGCGGAAGAAAAGAAACAGGCTTTTGCTAGATTGGGACAGATTCTTTTATACGTGCCCTGAGTGTGAGTGTGGGAGGTTTCTCAATCACTCTTGATGCAGAGTGGCCGGGCTAAGTGGCGGGCAGAAATAAGAACTGCTTGCACTGCGTCCTGTGGGATGGTTATTTTTCTATTGGCTGAATAAATGTGGTCGGCATGTGTGATATAAATCCCTTTATTATCATATGTTCATACGGATGCCCGGTGATAACATGCGCAGGTGTAGAGCATGTGCAGTACTCTACGCAGGACCGGAGGCAAAACAGCTGCAGGGAGGGGAAAGAGAATTGACGAAACCCCCAAAGCTGCCGGACATCACTTCTCCGCACTCTGCATTACATGACGATTTTCGGAGCTCCGAGTGACTCAACATTCCCCTCCATTCCAAACTCCGTTGCATAAGGTACCTCTACTTGGGTGTATACATACCTCCCATTCCCATTCACAGTCTTTTCCTCCCTTTTCCTCCTCCCCAACCAAAATCACATTATCTTTCATCTCCATCCCCCAACGATAGAGTACTCCATCCTATCAGGACGATCTTCCGTCAATCGTTGTTCAAGATGTCCAAACCAATCAAGCAATCCCTCCAGAGAAGAAATGCCTTCCGCAAGAAAACCAGGGACATGGAAACAAAACCACACCTTTCCTACGGCCTCGTCAACCTGCCCAACATGGATCAAGTCTACCATTTGGACCCAGCACACCCCGTGCCACTAAGCATGATCTCCCCCACGGCCTCAATTATCTGCTGGTCCTCCCAAACCGAGGGTCCCGTCCCATCTGTCCCATCTGTTCCCACCGTTCTGTTCGGCCCCTGCGGCCCCTCCGGCCCCTCCATCCCCGATGACGCCTCGGACTCCAAGGATTCCTTCCACGTCTATGTCCCCCATGTCCCCACCGTTCCCATGGGCCCCTCCGGCCCCTGGGTCCTCGAGGACGTCTCAGACCTTGACTCCGAGGATGAGGATACCCTAATCATGGTCCCGCGCCGCCCTGTCTCCCCTTCCGACAGCGACCACGACCTCCCCGACGCCGACGAGATGTCAGACAACTGCCGCTGTCCCTGCTGCGACCGTCCCTACGACTATTGCGAGGCTCAAAAGGCTTATAAGGAGATGGTGCAGAGGTATTGGGACAGGAAAGGCTATGAGCAAAGCCGGATTGATAGGGTTGTTGGTGGGAGGAAAGTTCAAAATGCTGCTGCTCCGCCTGCTGATCCGCCCATCAAAAAGCTCGAGGGAAGCGACCGTGTGGTGGTTCCCGCTAGGCCGTTGAAGCCGCCGAAGGATTGGAAGGCGACCAAGGATACCTCTAATAAGGAGGTGGGGACTGGGAGAATCGTTCTTGATGCGAACGGTATTTCTGTTGGAGAGGCTCAGGGACAGGTGCAAGAACCGCGTCCGGGTGTGGGTGATAGGGAGCTGAAGAAGAAGAAGGAGAAGAAGAAGGAGAAACGGAGATTTGTTAAGGGGTTCTTTGAAGGATTGTCGGGTATTGCTATTGGTTGTTGCTGTATTGGCGTTTAATGTCTGCTTCCGCCTCGTTGGCGTAGTAGCATGAGACGTATCTTGCTCTTCCACGTGTTGAGCAGATGTTTAAGCAGATTTGAGAAGATGTCATCATTGACTTGTAGGAGACAGTTTCAGAGTGCGGTAACTGGTCCTGGTAAATGCATAGGAGGAAAATCAAAGGGAACATTACTGTTGTTTGGTTCATCTTATCGTCATGTAGAGGTATATTAGATCTGTGTGCCTGTCCGGGTCATGCTCGCTCCTATCTTTCCCGGTTGAACCCTGTCCTTTGCCAGAGGAAACGCGGGGAGTAAACCCTCCCCACCCAGACCCGTACCTTCCCCAGATACTCAGATAGACACAAACAGGACATGATCATCACCTCCTTCGCTTCCACTTTCCAATATGAGCAAAGAACACAAAGACACCCGACTGTTGTAGCGGTTAACATGGCGGATTCCCAAGCTCAAGAAAGTACAGTAAAGCTTCCGCAGCGCAGGGTTCAACTGCCTGGTGGGGTAATACTTTTTGTTCCCTTTGCCTTCCTCTCCTTTGGCTCCCAGAAAGAGTTGTTCTTGTTGTTGATCGACATCCTGACATTCGTGAGTTTTTTCTATGGAGAACGCTCCCATCACAAGGGTACCTCGACATTGCAAAACTGTAGGCGGAGGATACTGTTCGGACCTTGGTCGATGTTAGGCTGTGGTGGTTGGAGACTGCTCAGCTCGTGGTCGACTTTTGGGTTCACAAGATCGGAAAATATACGATGGGAAACCCGATGGGAGAATGTAGAATACACCCCAGGAAGGTTTGCTAACTCGAGACATCTGGTCAGCCCTTTTATGCATTTCAACAGCCTGTTTATGTCTTTACTTCGGTTACAGAAGGTTATGAATATCTCAACCCAGATACAGATAATGTACCAGGTATTTTAGGTTTAAACTAGAGACGTCTCACGTACATTTTGTAACGAGTACAACGACCTGGCGTGTGTCCTACTCGGAGCACCAAGCTACCTCTAACAAACAAACCAGTGTGGGACTATAAGGGTACCTAGGATCGATGTGCTGCGGTTCTCGACAAGTCGACAATGAAATTTGAACGCCCATACCTATCGGGGGTTGGAGAACGATTGGACTTCAGGTTTTCCCAACAACATTTAGACTACAAGGTGCAAGAAAACAAGGTACCCGAGGCCGGACTAACCGGTCGTCGGAATAAACTAAACATGTGGCGGCCTAATACATCAGACCCTCAGGATATACTTGGACACATTCACATATTTTTACTATATTTTTGACCGAAATTCAAAGCTGTCCCTTTATCAAATGATGCGTCGGCGACCACGTTTGCGTATTACAGTTTCGAAACGGCCTTTCTTCGCAAAAGCGGGCGGATTTAGGCTGTCCACGTGGGGTTTATTCTTATAACTACGTGCACTCGCCGACTTCCTCGAGCCCTCTCGACGTGTTATCACCTTGCATGGTTGATTCAAAGGGTCAACTACCCTACATGTAGATTCCGGCAGTCAGGCGCCTGTCCCAAGAAACGCATGGTGGTGCGAGTTTTCCTGCATACCTATGTCGGATACTTAAAATCGGCCCCCATAGGAAACCGAATATATCTGCGGTTATGCATGCAGGTGAGGACTACCTTATCTCTACCGACAGGAATATAAAGTTGATGCACGTATAATTCTCACAATTCTTTTGGCCCGCTGCAGATGACATTCTTCGCCTTTGACTCACCGTCCTTTTTTCTAATTAGCCAGCACATCTATTATATAAACGCTTCCACATCCTCGACATCCCACAATCCTGTCCTGCTTCTTCTCTTTTTCTCTTCAGCTTCATCTGCTCTGAACTACCGACAACCATACTTCGAACTCAGACGTTTCTGCGATTCTCACCTTTTCTGAACTATCGACATTCAGACCTTTCGAAAAAGATGTCTTCTTTCTTTATGCCTTCAATTAGGACGCCCGTGTGGGTTGACGCCCTGAACGTGCCCTTCATCAACAAGCGGAAGTTGCGCCATAAGCCTTCTTTCGACCAAAGGCCCCTGCCAACCTATGAGGAGGTAATGCAGATGTCCCGTCTAGAAAAAGAGGTCCTCAACACACCACTGAGTGACTTTGCCCCGACGGGCATTCACATGGGTGCGATTATCCTCGGCCCAGACCGCTGGGTGGAGATCGGGCACTGGGTCGAATTCATGCAAATGCCGTCCGAGAAACTCGACGACCAGGTCCCCAAACCCGCAGACGAATCCGTGTTTTTCGAAAACGTTCGCCTTGACGAGATCGTGCCCGAGGACTCAGCTACGAAGTGGGATTATGATCCTGAGCTGGACAAGTGGGAGGTTGAATCCTTCGTGAAGGAAACACCGGACTTCAACAAGAGCACCGGCATGCGCAACCTCAGTGAGTTGAATTTGTGGAGGCTCGAAGAAAGGCCCTCTTACAATCCAGAAATCCTAAACCGGGCCACTAAAAACGACAAATCCATCTTCAATTACATTAACTTTGCCGTCGTACCTATGGGTACCCGCCATCAACCGCGCTCTCGAATCTCTCAACCCGATTCCCACCAACAACATAAACCCCACCGTCACCGCCGCCGCCACTGCCGCCGTTGCGCCAGAAGAGCAGCGCGCTCAGGAAGTGCAGAGTCAGGTTGACTGTATCAAGGCGTCCGGTGATTCTCGCGGGAGACACACACCCGAAACCCCGACCTCAACCCGCAATATTGAAGATCACCCATCTCTTCTCAGGCTGGAACAAGTCGCACTCCCGCTCTGCTAATGAGCCCGTGCCTCCTAATAGCCTGTTACAAGGGCAGTGTTCTGGGCTTGGAACAAAGAGTTCAATTCAGCTAATAATCTTCTTTGGTCTCGAAGGCCTTGTTGATTCTTTCAACCTCCAGAGAAACGCTGGGCTTCAAGGCCTCCTTATACCAAAGAGGATCAGTACGTACCGAGCCTTTGTGGCCTGAGGCCATGAGGCATCGAGACAGGGCTATCTAGTTGATCTGC
>RANY01000827.1:0-15891 GCA_009805235.1 Neurospora pannonica FGSC 7221
CGGGTAAGCAGTGCTGGTGGCCGAGAGTCCGGCCGAGGTGAGTATTGCGACCTGAGGCTACCGGGCATCTCGAGGCTGATGCCAAGCGTTGAGGCTCTGCTGAGCTTTGCGATCCTAACCCCTGGACTGTGGGCGATGTCCGTGTGACAACTCCACCTGCAGTGGCCCCATGTGTCCGGCCGTCTGCATATGTTCTTTCCTAACCGACTGGAGCTCTCGGAGACTAGGCGATGAATCAATAAGGAAGGAGCGAAGTTCCATAGAAGGAGGAGTTGATGTACCTCTGTTAGTGAGAACCATTCTTAAATATGTAAAAATTCATCGCTCTACCACCCTTTCTAACAGATATTCCGCCGGTGTACTCAGCTTGTTATGTAAAGTGTTTCTGCCGAACGAATATTTTTAGTGATCGGGGATTAGGAAGGAGACCTTATAGTTCTTCTCTCAGAAACCGTTGTGAGCTATCAACCGTGGTGCAAGAACCGCAATTCCCGAACAACGGTTGTGGCTGCCTGACCGTTCAACAACCGTAAGTCCCCCAGCTGCGGTTGTGGGTTTGCAAACCGAACACCGCTCCCTGCTTCATTACCATCGCTGCCTCTAGTTCCGAGTTGAGTCCTCAACGACTCGAGATGGTTACTGTACCTTGGCCGGGGTACCCTGTGAGAAACTTCCTGTACGGTTGTTGGGTTGTTGGGCGGTTGCTCAGCGGTTAGGAAGGCACAACCGTTCCAGGAAAAGAACGGTTTCTGAGAGAAAAACCATAGAAAGGCCTCCTCCCATACAAGCTGTGGTCCTGGGCTAGCGCAATTGGCGTGCAGTAGTCTGGTGGGAGAGGAAGAGGAAGTCGCGATGCACTCGGGGAAGGAGGAGCTGGTGGTCACTACTAGCTACAGTAGCTCATGAAATCACAACCGGCAACTACAACCGCGGTCGATATGGACCCGACTTCCCACACCCGGCACTTACGGCAAAGGACGGATACGAAAGAGGCCGGGACCAAAGTATCTCCCCCAAACGTCTGTTAGGAGGGGTAGTAGAGCGATCGATTTTGCCATAGTTACCACAGCGGGAGTATAAGGAGGGTGTCTAGCGTAGTAAGGCCCTACTAGGCAAGTCTGGTTTTCTAAACCAGTTAGTGAGACTAGCCTAGTTATGTCAACTAGCTTAGTTGCTCAACGGAGGGCTCTGATTGGTCGGATTTGGGTGCAAAATGGCAAAAGCTAAAGACTCCTATAAGGACCTTCTAGAAGGCTACTATAAGGGTCTTCAGTTAGGGGTAGTTATAATAGTTTAACTTTAGCTTTAAAGTCCGGATGAGGGCATTTACACTTCCGCGCGAAACTTTTCGCGCAACGGAAAAAAAGCTGTCTCCAGTTGGAATCGAACTGGCAATTACAAGAAAGAGAGCGACGGCGAGAACTATTGAGCTACTGGCCCAATTAATTGAAGGCAGGCTTTGCTCTTTCCTTTGATATAGGGTGGTGGAGTTTTTAGGAGGAAATAAACTTTAGGAAAGAAGTATCGTCATTTGGGGTTTGGATAGGACTCGGGAGTTAAGACCTTTAGCGACCGTCTATGGTGCTACTTAGCGTACACCTAGATTGACCAATCAAAGGCCTCCCCTAATCAACTAGGCTAGTCAAAACACCTAGGCTAGTTTCCAGATCTAGGCTAGGTCAAATATCTGGGCTAGAGACCCCCCTACTAGGCTAGATGCCTTGGGGGTTTTCCCGCTACGGTAAGATTCGAGCCACTAACAGAGGTACATCTGCTTGAACTTCGTAACTGGAAAGTGATGATGAGTGGTTCAGTTGTTTCACGGCCGCAGGGGGAGCCCCGGCACACTGCACTGCACTCTTTCCACTCCAGTCCCCAGCTTGCCAGAACTATCTCCTCGTCGTTACAAGTTGCAGTGCCAGTGAGGGACGAACGGAACTTGAAGTGTCAAGATGATAACGATCGGGAAAATACACACAAGAACCACAGAATGCATTGTCAAATCACTCCCATTTTTCTCAAACGCCATCTCAATTTGAATGCTAAGTAAGCACCTAAAGCCTAACCATGATGGTAAAAAGACTATCCGCTGCCAATGCAACAACAGCCTGATGAGCTATCAAAACGCCTAGCAAAAACCCTTTTGCCTGCCATTGTGCTGTATGAAAATGCTAGTGCAATGATGCCTTTTCCAGCCTGGTTCCAAACCTCTGATGCATCTCTATCCATGTCCGTGACCATCCATAACCAGGAATCGTCCCCTCCTTTTTTCTTTCCGTTTTTCTGCCCAGTCTAAGACCAAGGCTCCCAACTAAGGGGAGCTCAAACTGATGCGAGAGAAAGAGCTTTGCAGCTCTAGTCAGGTGTGTACCCGACTGTTATGCATCCTAAGCAAAATAAGAAAAAACCGAAACCATGAACCAAATATGACCTGCTGAATCCATGAAAGCAAGTAATATTCCACAACACCATCATCTTCTTCTTCACGGGTATATCCATCCCTATTCGACTAGCCATACCATTATTCCTACTCCTCCTCCTACGTCCATACCTCATCTTTCTGGTTTCCTATCCCATGTAGCTCGCTGCATCAACTGGGGGTCTATAGCCTCCTAAGCAACGGGTCCATGCCCAGAAGGAGGGTGAGGGTAAGGGTAAGACAACGGCTGCATGGGCTGAGGCGGCATATGCTGATGCTGGAGAGGATGCATCTGTTGCATCTGTTGTTGCATCGGGGGCATCGGAGCCATTTGCGGCGGCATCTGTCCCTGCCCCGGACCTGGCTGTGACATCGGTGCCATCTGAGCGATTGGCGGCATCGAATGGGGAGGCATTTGCTGAGGAGCCATCGACTGAGGAGGCATCGGTTGCGGAGGCATATGCTGCGGAGGCACCATATGGGGTGGAAGCTGGGGGAAACTGTGCATCACCTGGTGGTGGCCCTGAGAAATCGGAACGTTCTGAACGCTCTGAGGTTGGGGCGGCAAAGCCAGCAGCCCGGTGTGGGTGGGGCCAAGGCTTGGTGTTGTCGGAGCCGAAGCGCCGGTGGAGGGGCCGGCGGAAACTGGGTCCGGAGTCTGGCTCATCGACATCATGCCCGGCTCATTACCGTTCGTCACACCCGTTGCCGCCTTTTCGGCCTTCTTGTTGGCCAATGTCGTACGGCGCTTTTCAACCGCCCCTTGCATTTCACCTGAAGCCCAACGTCCTAGGTCCCTGTTAGCTTACGAACATGTTGATCAAAGGCAGAACAGCGGTACATACTCCTCATGGAATAGCTCATCTTCTCCGACTTGCTCATCTCCGCATATGGCTTATCCGGCTCCGTGGTGTTGGCCAGGGCAAAGCCACTGGGCATCATCTTCGGAGGTTCGACGGGCTCGGGCGGGGTTGGTGTAGCCGCCTTCGGAGCCCGCGGTGCTTTACCTGGGCCCTTCAAGGTAGGATGTGGACCATTGTTGACGGGAGGGACTGCCTGGGGATGCACTTGGGCAAAGCTAGGACCCATCGGAGGGGGTCCTGGGTTCTTGATCTTGATACGAGTCAACGGCTTGGTGATAGCCGGTGGTGCGGGAACTTGCGGCGGAGGACCTCCAGGTGGGAAGGCTGGAGCGGCGTTGAAAGTATGCATAAAAGGAGATGGACCAGGTGCCGGAGCAATAGGAGGCGGTCCGTTGTTGAAGAACAAGGCGGGTGCTTTCAATCCTCCAACAGGCTGCTGCGGAGCAAGTGCCGGAGGTGGTGGAGGAGGTGCTGAAGCAGGCTGGCTCGTTACATTCGCGTTCTTCTTCTTAGGGCCACGCTTCTTAGGCTCGTGGCTCTCTGGTTTAGCGGGAATGGCGTTACGAGCTCGCTTCTGCTGCCTAGGCTCAAGCTCGGGATCGTTCTCGAGCGCAAAGTTGCGTTTCCGCTTATCACGCAACGAATAGCTCGACTCAGGCGTGCCGGCCGTGTTGTTGGTGCCCTCTGACGAGGCAGTTGACGGCCTTTGTACCTGCTGTTCTTGAGGTGGCACTTCTGGGCCACCATTGTCCAAAGGAATTGGATTGTTGTAAAACGATTGCGGCGCAATCTCTTGAACGGGAGGAAGTGCCACCTTAGGCTGACGCTGACGCTTAGTCTTTCCCTCCTCAGTCTCCGTAGGAGCAGGCGTAGGGGCAGGGGTGTCCTCAACGGAAGGAGGAACAGCAGGTGCCCGACCACGTTTGCGTCCGGGTTTCGGCTTGTCAACTGGCAAAGGGGTCTCTTCAGCCATGGGTTCCTCGGGTGCTAGGCTAGCCGCGTCATCACCCTGTGGGACTTCCTGAGATTCCTGAATATCCTCGGCGATCTGGGGTTCCACATCCTGCTGAGGCTCCTTAGATGGCTCAGCTTGCTCAGCAGCAGCTTGCTCGGCTTCCAATGCCTCCTGGGCCTCCTTGGCTTGTTGCGCCTCTTTAGCTTGCTGGGCTTGCTCTGCCAAAATCAGTGCTTTGGGCTTGGGTCCACGTCGCTTGCGGACTACAGGCTCAGGAGCAATCTCTGTGGCCGGAGTTTGGTCAGACGGCTCAACCGAATCGTCATTGGAAGCCAGTTGCTTGCGCTTGCCACGCCGTCCGACAACAGCAGATGGACCGCCGGTAGGGGTGCCGGCACGACTAGGGTCCTTGCTTTGATCGGAGAGGTTGCGGGGTTTGCGCATCCGCTTTCCTTCAACAACGTTTTCTTCGGCAAGCTCAGCCTTTCCAGCACCTTTCCTGTGGGGTCGGGTCTCTGTGATGTCCCAGCGCTGCTCTTCGATGTTCTGTCTACCAACTGCGTTGGCATGAGGATTGTGCTTGAAGCCATATGCTGCGGCCATGATCTTATCCTGGTCCTTTTGGTGCTCGTAGATGGGATCATCTGACGAAGGCTTCGGTGCGCGAACACCCTTGAGTTCGAAGGCGGGCGGTCCCTTGGTGGGTTCATCATAGTGACGGCGGAAATGCGGCGCATCCTCCGCTTTCAGCCGGTTTTCCCAGTTGACGATCGAGACATCATTCTTCTTGCGGCGCTCTGCATTGTCCTCATCGTCAACAACCTTCCTGAGCTCGCGGAATTCTGTCTGCCAGACGTTGAGGGTTTCAGAAACGGCTTCGGCCAGCTTGTAGAGCGTGGCAGTGTCCATGTCCTGGTAGTCTTCCAAGACATCCGCAAAGTCTTGGACGTCGCGAATCTTGGGGAATGACCACTGCTTCCGTGGCTGCCGAACCACCTCTAAGGGCTCTATAGAACCAGCGGCTTTTTCGGAGTCAAACACCGGCCCATTGACATACTGCCCATCTTCATCGTCGGCTACAGATCCGGTTGCCAGATCTTCCTCATCCACCATCTCGGAGGGAGAAGGCGCGGCAGTCGGAGGTTCCGTTTGCGGCATATCATCGAATGATTGCCCTGTTGGACGAGAGGCTTGCTTCACCTTTGGCAGGGGAGCTGGCTCTATTGGGGGAAGTGTTTCCGATACTCTGCCTCCAGACTCAGCCTGTGCCTCCTTCAGTCGTGGAATGTAGTAGTTATCTCTAAACTCCTTCATCGACATACGAGGCTGCCCACTCGCCACCATCTTTCCAGTTTCCTGTCGCCAGAGTTTGTAAAACTCTTCCGTCTTCAGCTTGCGGCGCCCATCCCAATGGAATTCAGTAGACGTGGGTTCCGACACGGCGGCCGGTGCGACCGGTACCGCCTGTGCAGGTGTGGGAGCCGGTGAGGTGGCCGGCGTCGGTATAGGCGTAGGATTGGCCTTGGTCATAGGATCAAGGACAAGCCTTTCAGCAAAAGGGCCAGGGTGTGTAACATCATCGTCCACGTAAGGTGTGAGCTTCAGAGAAGCAGCTGTAGGTGTCTCGAGGCTATAGACCTTCTCGAGGTTCTTCAGGTGGGGAGGGAAACCCTGCTTGGGAGGCCGTACCGTCTGGGAAGATGACGATGGGGAGGCTGCCGCAACCGAATCACTACCTTGTGTGGTATTGGGAGGGGATGGAGGGCGATTGCCTGGTTGAGAGTTGACCTTGGAAGAAGAGGTCGGTGGCGAGGGATGAGCTTGTGGAATCAATTCTGGCACGGAGTGCAAATGGGTTGCTTCATCTGACTCTGTTGACTCTACCTTAAAAGGCCCATCATGGAGCAGATTTTGGTGACTTTGGGGGTGTTCCGATGGACGTGATGTCTCAATCTCATTCGACATGGCGGTTACCTGATGTGAGCCTCGCTCATTGGTTGAAGTTTCGTTGGAAGAAGCGGCGTTACCATTCTCCCGTGTTGATGGATTTGGTTTCGATCCATCCTCATTGCTGGTGCTTTCAATGTTGCCATGCGATGCGGGATGAGCTTGTGACTGGAGCGAAATATCCTTGGGCGCCTGTCCGGCTTCATCACCAGGCTGACGCGGCTGAAGGCCTTTACTGACCATTCTTCTAGTATCAGCAGCGCGAGGCAATGGCTCTTCACCTTGCGAGACAGCACCGGTTCCGTTGGACTTTGACGACTGATTRTCCGCGGATGTACCTTCAACGGCCGACTGTGCCAACTCTTCCTCTACCTCCGGTATCTCATCCATAGAGACACCGACCAAGATGGTATCTTGCACGTCATTGTCTGACTGATGCTCAACATAAGTGTTCTGCGCCGCGGCTAGCTTCTTACCCGCTGGCTTCCGGTGAGAGGATGAGTTACGTGCAGGAGCCGGAGACTTGTTGCTCCGCTTGTTCCGCAAGGCCGTATGATCATGGTCCTTGAGTTCTTCACCCTCAGACTCCCCTTGGGTACCCCTTCGCCGGCGTCCGCGGGTAGTTGGGGTACCGACAGGCCTGTTGATGGAATCGACTCTGGCGACGGGAGTGCCCAGTTCATCATCAAGTTGTTCCTGGGAGTAGTCGACCCGTGCACGCTTCCTAAGAGAGTGGCCGCCTTTGCTATTTGAGTTTCCCTCATCGTCATCATGAGAGAAGTCAAAGGTCCTGGACCTTTTGCGAGCCGATGAGTTGCCAGCAGGCATGGCACTGCTCGAAGGGGCCTCGAAAGTGAATGGAGTTGTGGTGTTGAATGCAGGAGCTTGGGCGCTGCGATCACTGCGTGGAGTGACGCGGAAAGAAGAGGTCGAATCAGGCGCCGAAGGAGAAGCAGTGCGGCGCTGTTGATGGTTTGGATAAACGACTTGCCTGCTCCTACCACCTCGGAGGGAGCCGGTTGAAGGAGCGCGCTGATGTGTCGGCGGTTGATGCGCCTGTTGCTGCTGTTGATGTTGTTGCTGAAATTGATGGCCCTGGGTCTGATGCCCATGCATCTGCGGATATGGGTGCGTTGAATGGTGTGGTTGATTGTTCTGCAAATGCGATGTAAAGGGGATTGGAGGATTCTGAGTGGTCAGATCCGAAAAGGGGGTGTAGGTGGAGGAGGGGTGAGGCGCATGTGAGTTGCTGCCAGGAATGGAAGGGTTAACGGTATTGGTGTGGTTAAAGCCATTGGCTTGGGGAAACGGTGTGATCTGGAATTGATGCTCGAATTCGTGCTGCTGAGCAATATGACGCTGTTGATGTTGACTATTAAACTGTTGGTTGTGTTGTTGGTGAGATGTAGATGACAGGGTCCCACGCATTTTCTTGGTCGCGCGCCCGCGGCCACGTCCGCGCTCCATGTTAAAGCAGGTGTAATTCACTCTGCAGCAGAAGGAACGGACAGACTTCTTTGAGCCTCAGCTGTCGGCTGGTCAGAGTGAGAACTTGATACTATTTGGGCGGTGGTGGAACATAGACTGCCAGTGAGGCGAAAAGTCAAAAAAAAAATGCACTAACCTTTCAACGTGTCAGGGAGTCGGCTTGCTTCAGCTTGTCAATGGTTGGATCCAAGACGCTGAGGCTTGGCATTCGCTGAGTGCCCAGCGGGTTGCAGCGTGGCCCGGTTGGGTGGAAGAGGTTGTACTCGAAATGATGCCGAATAGCAATGCTGGTTGTCCGTCGTCAATTCCTCCTGAAAATGATGCGGCAGAGGATTGGCCAGAGTGGTGTGCAGTAATAGGTAGACGACCTGACTATGTGAAGTGTTAAGAGGTTGAGTGAAAAGTGAGGCCGGACGCACGGGCAAAGGCAAGTACAGACGGGATGGGCGGTATTAGTGCAAGCCGCCGGGGCCAAGCAGTTCGGTGAATGTGTGCACCGTCTGAAGAAAACCCAGGGAAGCGGGTTGAAGACAGGATATCCGAATTGGTGAGTAGGTGGAATGGTGTAACTTCCGGCGAGCGAAGTGCGCGAGAGGTAAAGAAGATGTTGCGGCGTCTTCCAAATCGCTGCTTGACTTTGGCTGGGAAGTGGCCGTGACTTGGTAGATTTCTTCCTCACGTCAATTTTGGAGGTTCAGATTCCCGAATAAGCCACAGCCAATCGTACACGAGTACAGCTTGTCAGTACTGCCCTGGCAGGCCCACAGCACAGCTGCTTGCCAGCCGACAAGGCCACTAACATGCTCCATGGAAGACAGCGGGCCAATCATACTTCACCATTTGCAGCCTGCAATTGTGGATCAACAGAACCTTGGCCGCTCTTTTGCTTCATGTCATTCATTGCGCGAGCGGCGTGGTTGGATTCACTCTGAACAGAACCTGACAGAGCCACTACAAGCTGGCAGGCAATTGAGGTGTCTGAATCACTGCACTTCACGCTTTAAACTCGTGGCTCAGCTCCATCAGTACGTTGAGAACAATGAGGCTGACGACTGATGATGAGGCTGTCATCAAGAACGAAGGAAGGAAGGGCTGCAAGAATCAAGTGGATGCGCCTCACCAATCCCGTCAAGCCTAACCCCAGAGGCCCAGTGACGATTCAGTTACCCTTGACCCAACACCAGACCATTATTACCTTGAGGTGCTTGTTATCATCTTCAACGTTTTATCTAATGTACGCGCAAGGGTTCTAGGGACAGTATCGAGTATGCTTTCTTGAACTCGTATTAGTCGTCGGGAACATGATCTTTTCATCTTTGTGTGTTTAATGAGTGTAAAGGTACCTATGTATAAGTCCGTGCAACCCCGCAAATCCGCACCAAATCTGGGCTGCCTGGTCCCCGCAATGCATTGGGTGCCCCGTCCCTGGACTGTGCTCCCGCCCGCCGCTCCCTTATCTCGATTGAATCCACCCACCCATCCACCCTGGGACATCATTCCACCCTCGACAACACAGAACATCGGGACGCACATCGCCCGCCAACAAACACAATGGCTACCAAACGATCCAAGACTGATCCTACCGACGACGAGCTCGGTGAGCTCTTCGAGGGCATCGGCGACGACATTGCCATCAAGAAGTCATCGACGCCAAAGACCAAGCGAGCACCTGCCAAGCCCAAGAACGATGCCGCCGACCGAGATATCCTGGCCGAGCTAGAGGACGAGCTTGTCTCGAAAGCTCCCGAAAGACCTCATACGCCTCGCGTCCGCGACATCGCCGCCAAAGCTTCGCCGGCGAAGCGCACCTCGACCAACACTCCACCTCCCGCTGCTGACACCGGCGCTTCCACACGAAAGTCAGGCGAGAGCACCGCATCCCACCCGACTGGCACCTTCACCCCCAGCGCGACAAGCTCCGATCCGCACGAGTCCGAGAAGAAGCCTGCCGAGAAGCCACAACCAGCTGCGAGCTCTGGCGGAAGTTGGTGGGGAGGCTTCTTGTCTACTGCTGCATCGACTGCTGCTGCCGCTGTCAAGCAAGCCGAAGCCGCCGTCAAGGAGATCCAGCAGAACGAGGAGGCTAAGAAATGGGCCGACCAGGTTCGCGGCAACGTGGGTGCTTTGCGCGGCCTCGGTAAGTCTTGCCCCGTCAGATGGATTCACTGCCGTCCGCGTCGTGTCTCTCTCTGCCATCGCAGTCAATGCTGATCGGTGTCGTTCATAACAGTTGGAGAAGATCTCGTACACCGCGCCATCCCGACATTCACCAATATCCTTCATACCCTCGCCCCGCCCATTTCGTCGCACGAGCGGCTCCTCATCCACATAACCCACGATCTCGTCGGATATCCCTCTCTCGATCCTCTCATCCACGGTGTCTTTAGTCGCGTCATGTCCCAGGTTGAGGGGGGCGATCTCCTGGTCATCCAGCGGGGTCAAGAGTCAACAGCACGCAACTCGTCCGAGAAGCCTTCGTTCTTCGGTGGCTCCTCAACGGTCGGCTGGCGTGACGGACCCTGGTGGCGGCAGGTTGAGATTCCTCGCGACCTGGGCGTCATCAACGGTCTTGTTGAGGGAACCAAGCTCTGCCGGGCTAACGCGGAGGGTTATGCCAACGACTACTTCGCCGCGCACGGTGGCATTGAGGCGGCGCGCCAGCGAGCGATGGAGCCGGCTCGCGAAAGCAACCCCGTCCGGACTTCAGACATCTTCCTGTCGGTGCAGGCCATCGGTGTGAAAGAGGACAAGGCGCTCTTTGCGGGCTCATCAGCCTCGGAGAAGGAGAAGGAGAAGGAGTCATCTGATGTTTTGGATGAGGACAAGACTGACGACCTGGTCTGCTTCGCCGTCTACATCTTTGATCCCATCCATGATATCCAGTACTCGGCTGTCAGCCAGTCCATCCCCGCCAAATGGATCCGCTGGCTGGACGCTGCCGCCGCGCCCCTTACCCCCGGCAGTGCCGACGAGGGCCAAGAGTTCGACTTTGAGCGCGTACCGGAGGAAATTCGTGACATTGTCGAAAGCGGTGGCGTTGACCCGCGCGAGTGGGTTGCTGAGTGGGTTGAGGAGGCACTGAGCCTCTCTGTGGGTATCATCGCCCAGCGCTACGTTGCGCGCAGAATGGGCGTTGGTGAGGGCAGCATTGGTAAGGGAAAGCAGAAGGTGGAGACCATCCTGGAGGAGGGCGGAAGTGAGGCTGCTCGGGCAGGCCTCATCTGAAAGAAACAGACATGTGGATGATTTGCTTACATTGTGGCGTTCTTTGGGTCCTGTTCCTTTTTGTCTTGCGCAACACCAAGTTGGTTATAATATTACACGCTAATGAACACGATTTGAAAGACCTTCCTACCAGGCTATAACCTGGGATCTCTCTCGCAAACTGCCAACAGCGACAATCACCTTTTGATCAAGGAGGCAAGTATCCGAATGGGCGATATTGCCGGTTCATACCGCTTCTCTTTAACGGCGCGGCCACCCCCTGTCAGGAACCCCCAAGTCTTGGCATGCGTCAGTTCCACTTACAGAATCCCCGGCTCGAGCCCGGGCGAGCCGCAACAGTGGAGTTGTGTCAACCGCTGGTCCGTGGCCCGAGTTTGTAATTTTCACCGCCGCCCTTTCTGAGGACAACAGCCCCTGGAGATTGTCAGGTTGTTTGCACGGCTCAAAAACTGCGCAAGAAATATAGGAAGGGGTGGTGTTCTTCAATCAGAGCCGCAGTATTTGGAATGCAACGGACACTTCAGATTTTTCCTAATCGAGTACAATCTGGACTTTGTCCTTTCAAATTTCCATCTGTGCTGCCGGTGCCTTTCCCAATACGGTATTTTACATTGCCCGTGTAAGTCAGCCCAACGTCAACGTCAACTCCATCTCAAAACTTCCATGAACGAAGTTCATCCACAGACCACGCCCGAAGACCTGCATGCAAGGATCACGGTGTTACATCACTTACACAATCTCATTTATACACAGCTTACATATGCACGGCAGTAACACACCCACAGAACATTCTTCACCCCATTGACCATGACCAACATCGACACGGGTAACTGGTTCCCAATGCGACTCTGCGGCGCAATGAGCCACGAGGAGCGGCGCTGCCGGTTTGACATTTGGCAGGTTCAGTTGGTTACGGGGCAATGGTGTAACGTGACTTGAACATTCAAGATCTTATTGGCACGAGAGGTGACATTTATTACAGGTCAATAACTGTCAAAACTTAGAGACGTGCCGGACAAGCACTGTCATCTTTCGGTGAATAGGTACGAAAATGGATTGGAAATGGCGCGACTTGTTTCTTTCGGTGACGAGGGAACTTGACCAAGCTACGAAAAGCCTTTGGCCTCGTATTTACTGTGGTCTCCTTTGTTCCAATCCTCAACGACGGCTTTGTCACATTTAATCCAAGTTGGTGCATTACACCGAACCAAACGTTGAGTTCTTCCGGTACGCGTTGGTGATGGCTTGGCTGATTTCCTGGAAGAGTTCTCGTCACAGTGATATATGATTACATGGGTTCCGAGTTGGCGGGGGTTATAGGATGCGTAACAACACCAGCGTCCCACGCCCTTCGAACTCCTTTTAAGAGTTGAACTTGTTGTTCATGGTAATGGTAAGTTCTGGGCACTGCAGTCATGGCCCATTTGGGAAGAAACTCGGCATAAAAACTTCTTTGGGATCTTGGCAAGAAAGTGTGCCGAAACATGGGTGCTAAGCTGACTGGATTCTGGAACAGTACCCGAACGACCTTAACCCGAACCTTCACATTCGGCAATGACACCAACAGTGCCAAATCAGGGGTTGGCCTCCACTCCCACAAAGGTAGAGGCATGTAAGGTTCTTCTCCCCACATGACCAACTGCCACGAACCCTTTGTGTCATTCATATAACATCAACATGAACCCTCACAGTCCCACTTGCGGCTCACGACTCAGCCCTACCTAAGTTGGACATTCCCTCGCATTCCGGAAACCCGTTTGGGCAGGTCCAAGGGAAGCCAACGATGACCAAAACCGACTGGTCAACTACCGGGCCGCAAGGTCACAGCCGGGTCCCAGGCACCTGGAACCGAAAGCTTCCAATGAGCTTCCAACTATGGGTCACCAGCCAGGAGGAAGAGCAGGATATTACATACTCGGTCAACGCAATTTACTGCACGTGGCATGCCCGGGGAGGCAATATGAACAGGGCTGAGCCAAGGCCTCGGAAATCTTTGCGGTCCAAGGACCAGGAATCTCGGAAGTTTGGTTCTGTCTTGGCCGGGTGATACGGCCAGGCAAGTGAAACGAACTGGAAACACGTCTAAGAGTTGAGGAAGTTGAGCTTCCTGGTCTCTGGAGAAGGAGGAGAGATCTCCTGCAAACCTAGCGCATATGAGACTCAAAGAAGAGAATTTTGGGCTTGTGGAAGGACCCAGTGGCAGGGGCAATTTTTTGAGGAAGAGGAGTGATAGAAAAGCATGTTTGAGAGTAACTCGGCGAGATTCGCTCATCAAGTTTTCCGCAAAGGCGCCCACCGCCGCTGAGAGCCTACCTGAAATCACGAGAACTTCAAGAAGACGAACATCAACACATGCGCGATGATGTCTCTCATCATGATACTTGGCTGTGTGCGTCAGCTCATTCGCCCAATGTGGAAACATTGAGGCCGGTGAGAGTGATTCTGGTGACAAATTTCAGAGATGCTCGGAGGCACAGGAGTCGACTGCTCACCCTGAACTTGTTGGTTCGTTGGTCGATATCCTCAACAACATCACGGCGGTGTGATGTATGTGGCTTTGTCCAAATGATGAAGGATCATGATATGGACAGATTCGGTATCAACAAGCGCACAACTGCGCAGAGCGACAGTCATGAACCTCATAATGGCTGGATGTCGAAAGTCTATAAAGGCCACAGAAGCGTCGTCGACTCTGCAGCTTCTTTTCTCTCGTCATCACACACTTCACAATCAGCCTACAACTCACCATTTCAATCACAACTTCAAACTTTGCAGTTCTTTGGAACCATCATCCAAAATGTTCGCCCTCAACACCATCGTCGTCGCCATCGCGGCCCTTGCCGCCACCACTCAGGGTACCCCTACCGACGCTACCGTCGAGACCCGCCAGGTTGCCTGCCCTGCCAGCGTCCAACTCTGCGGCTGGCGTATCATCAACGATCTCAAGTGTAAGCTCCTTTGCTTCGGGCTCCAGACATAACACATAGGCACAAAAGCAGAACTAATAAGATATCATTGGCACAGGCTCTGACAAGGCTCATCTCCTCGCCATCTCCCCCCCGGGAACCACCGAGGGACAGATCTTCAACGCCATCTACGAGACCGATCCCACCGGCTACGTCTGGCGCTTTGTTCAGCAGTGCAAGGGGTGCAACAACTTTGGCGTTGGAATCCCTGCTACTGTCTGCGTCTAAGCAGTTGCAGTCTTGTACGGAACACTCTTTCGGTCGCGGTCTTGCTCGGCCGCTGTCACGCGGGGGAATTCAGGAATATGCTCGGGGGGTGAGATCATGAAAGTGTGACGCCCACACGGCAAGAGGAGGATTTGGGTCTGAAGAAGGTTTTCAGTCTGTTGATGATTCGTGTCTAACCAGCTTGGCCAGATGTTCATTCCTTACACAATTCCCGGTAGTCGGTAGAAAGAAATTGGAGTCTCACGATTCGCGCGCGCAACATGAAGTTCCCCTCGCTCTTTCCTTGATGCATTCGGTGACCCCCACGAAAGAAATTTCTGAGTTTTGAGTTGCGCAACCACAGAATATCATGACAAGAAAGGAAGGAACAGACCTCCAACAGAACGTCAGCAGCCACATGGCATGACGGGCCGGCTCCCGTTGACCGATTTTTGTGTGTTGCACAAGCCTGATGAAAATTACGAAGAGTTCTTCATTTTAGAAGCTTCTGAGATTTAATGAATGTCTTTGTTACACTCACCAGTGGTTTTTGTGATGCAATATCGAAGAGTGTCCTCGGTGGTCCAAGGGGGCATGATCCACAATTCAGGGGCTGGATTTAGATGAAAACATGCCAAGACTTTGACTTACATATGAAATTTTCCACAAAAAAAGAGAACCATTGAGATGGAAATCTTCAGGTGCAAATGCCCAAAGAGACACATAAAAATCAATGCTCACATCATCATTTACAGATAGAGGTACAAAACACTGATGGGCGCCATAGCTTCTTTGTAGAAGACAGGTGTTCATCCAGTCAATGCATTTCCTGATTTCGGGCCTCCAAAATTTAGGACTTCGTTACGTAGCTGCGCATGCCCCCAAAATCAATTTCTTGGAGTCGGCCAGCATGGCCCCCAGCCCTAAATAGCTGCCACGGGAGAGGGTTAGGGTTAGCCATTTGTTCCGCATGACACACATGGCCTCTTCTGCACCGAATTTGTCAATGAAAAAAGCAAACACGTTTCCTTCCCGACTTCCGTTTTGTTCTCTTGCTACACAGCCATCTGTATCATCATCTTCATCATGGCGCAATTCGTCACCCCCGAACCCGAACCCACTCAACCCCCACGGTCCGTCGGTGACTGCCGGCATAAGGGAACCCCGCACTTTCTCAGCGCTTGTGCCCCACGCTGCACGTAAGGCGAGCGGGCTGACAAAAGGCTTGTGAAAGGTTCCATTGCAGCCGGTTTTTCCAC
Source organism: Neurospora pannonica FGSC 7221 (assembly GCA_009805235.1). Classification (NCBI taxonomy): domain Eukaryota; kingdom Fungi; phylum Ascomycota; class Sordariomycetes; order Sordariales; family Sordariaceae; genus Neurospora; species Neurospora pannonica. Next base: position 15,330 of record RANY01000827.1, read on the forward strand.
TCACCACTGCATTTCCCTTGGACATCCACTCATCATCTTTATCCAGCGCCTCGGGTCCGGACAACTACCTCAACTTCAACGACAACGAAATACCTAAACCATCATTTTATCACGGTTAACCTACATACATACGCCCAAAGCCACCAATATTTTAACCGCCTAAACCAGGGCAGCCTCCAACACGCCAACTTCCGTCCCAGCAGGGCAGCTACCCCACCCTCCCACAAACACGCCCGCCGTCAGGCCACCAGCAAAATGTCAACATCACCACCACCACCACAACCATCAACATCGCAGCCTCTCGCCCTAGCAGCCACCTCCTCCTCCCTCGCCGAAAAAGCCCGTACCGCCTCCCAACTAATCGAAAAGACCCTCCTACCCCCATCGGTCCCCACAGACCCCAAACCCTCAGACCCCTCCAACCCCTACCCCTCCAACTCCTCCCTGACCAAGCTCACCAACCTCTCGGCCAAGCTCCTCCAGTTCAACCAGCACGCCAACACGCTTGGTGACTGCCTGACCAGCGCGGCCAGCGCCCCGGGTGGCGTGGCCGACGTGCTCG